>JADLZL010006925.1:27500-35975 GCA_015844335.1 Chrysopogon serrulatus | reverse complement strand
TCAACAAAACAAGTCACTTGTTACATCCTTTTCATAAGTAGTTCAATATACATCGAGTGCAAAATAATTATTACAACATAAGTTCAAAAGTAGCGAAAACAAAATATTTGAAATTAATTTCAAATATATGCCAGTACCAAGGTCAATTCAATAAAAGCATTTAGAGATAAGAAAGATAAGAAGGATCGATCTCATACTCCCACCACTATGGTAGGAGCCATCTAAATTTTTGCGGTGGCCATGATACATCTGGCTTGCAGCAAGTGGGAATAAGCCACAGTGCGAGAATGTACTGAAGCTAGACTACAGTCATAAACCAAAAATAAAAATGAGCACCAAAAGGGGTATGCAAGGCTTTATATAGGTGGGGCTAGCTTGACAATATTTTACATAAGCATATTATATGAGAGCATTATTTTTATTATCTTGTGACAGTGTATTAATCAACCATTCATCTAAATTAGCACATGCTAAGCAATCACTTGATTATATACAAACATTAATAACCATATCGGGTTTATTCCGGTATCAATCAACATTACCATCATCATGATCATCATCAATATTAGAACCATCATTATTTAGTGAGTTCTACGATGCCGGAGGCAGGTCAAGTTCTCACTATCAGGGAGAAACGGCGATTCGAGAATCGATTTCAAGCGAGCTCGGGGGGTATTCCCAACACACCCAGAGACGGACCTGCTTCGAGTGCGTCTTAGATTACTTCTTGGTACAACTTCCGAGGCGCGGGCACCGGTTCTCATGGCCGGGATGTTCAAGCCATGGCAAGGGCGACGCCAAAACGATTATACATGTTTGCCCTTGGTCTAGTATGCGCTATCATTAATTGCCAACGCCGCCCCCGTTTTCCGTCTTGAGTTGAGCTACCGGCAAGCGGCCACCCAGCACGGGGCCGAGGCCAGCCTGTGTTGAGGCGCGTTCAGCCTGACCAAGAGTGAAAGCTCGCAGCGTCAGATGTCGACTTCCGGAGCGAGGGTCCGTCCTGCCGGTCTTCTTTATTTTAACACTTGGTTCTTTTCCATGATACTTTGCTATAGCCAACCGTGACGGAGAAGTAACAACCTATATCTCGCGGATGACAGAAAATCACCCGACTTCTACCGGTCTAAGCATGTCTAAGCATTTATCTCGATTCTAAAACCGTAAGTTAAGGTAATTTCTTTGGACAAGGAGAGGACTATATATGCAGCAAGTGTTTCTAACCAACTCCTATAACTTAATGCAATAAATAAACATAAAGTACTCAATTGCATTTTATAAAAGGGGTGAGACTTAGAATGCTCAGGGGCTTGCGGAATATGACAAGTGGGTCAGTTGCACCAACTTGGTAGACATCTCCACTCCATGGGTGCACTCCGGGTCCTCCGTCTTAGGGATATATCCACCAAACACCATCTTCGGGTTTGGCTCTCACACATGTCCTTCACATAGTTCATCTAACGTGCCTAGATGAGATGCAAGATGCAAGTGCATGAATAAGAAGAATGCCAATAAAAAAGATGCAGCCCTCAAGCATGCAAGACAGAAAACATCAAGCCACACTAGAAGATAAAAGCAATTGGAAAACAAACTAGTCACAATCATATCAAACATTAGTATAACTAGCATATCAAACATAACACCAATATACAAGATCTTAGGTATATTACTTAACCATTAATGAAGATGCAACCACACTAGCATCACACAAAGCAACACTATAACTAAAAATCAACCAATTTCTGGACTGCACCGCGGCTACAAGATTTAGGTATAACTGGAGTTATACACATTCAAATGAAATGCAACAAGACAATCTGGAAGATTATAAAATTATCTACAATTTATATTTAATCATAAAATCATGATTCAATATTTAACATGGTCAAACAATTCAATCTCTCCAATCTGGTCGGGCAAATTTCAGAGCAGTTATTTCTGAAGCTGAACATTACACAGCCATAACTCAGAAAACATAAAAGGCTATAGCTATGAAAATTTAACACAAACAAGATATATAAGTTATCTACAACTTTGTTATAGATAAGTTTCATAGCAAACATCATTTACAAGGTGAAATCATCAAAGTTCTACAAAATGTCCGAAAGCCTCAAATGGAATAATAGAGCAAATAATATTTCACTCATGTTTCAAACACCACTTTGGTTTACAACCAATGTTTACACCAACAATTGACATATATTAAATAAACATCATAAAATGTGATGGCCACTCTCCAAATAGAATATTTTCATACCTTTTCCATTTATTTAAATAACAAGGTTTGTTAAGGGCATATAAGGAACACATATCAAAACTGCATAGTAAATTCCAATAAAATTACAGTAGCTCAAATATATTACCAGTAGCCTAATTCCAAATTTTAAAGCATTTGCACAAAATATAGCAATCTCTATGAAAAAGATAAATTGCTACAGCAATAAGCCCATGTGAGGAACAGAAGTTAATTCTAAAACTCAATACTTTCAGTAAATACATGGTCATGTTAAGCATCCAAAGATCATAATAATATCATGCAAGGTAGTGGAACCATATTTTTCCATTTTACATTTTATTTCTATTATTAATCAATTAAATCGATTCCTAGGCATGAAGCAAGATAAATCAATAACTCAATCAAACTGCGTGAAATGCATCTTAAATTTTACCATAGCAGACACATATCACTAGTAGCCTGCCGTCCAAATTTCACATCATTTTGGAGCACCACATCATCAGATATAGAAATTAACAAGAGCAAACCCTAGGTAGCAAGGATCTATTTTTTATCGCACAAACTTTCTACTAAAATATGCAATATTATCATACCACTGGATAGATCTACTCACAAAGGATTCCAAAAAGTCCTCATTTGCTATTTTACGATTTTTTCTATGAATTGTTACCATTTTCAAAGATTCAACTGATTAAAGCATAAAAACAAAACCGAAAAGAAAAAATGGCACTGTTTGGAACTATTCATCTGAGTCCATGTCTGTGCAAATAACCCCTGATCTTTCTTCTATTTGCGCACGGGGTCCATCTTCTTCTTCCTTAAGCACCTGAGACGGAGGAGCGAAGGAGGGTGTAGGCTGAACAGCGGCAGGGGCGGGCGGTGGAGGCGTGATGGCGGCACCTGGCCCACGCATAAACCCGGCCGGGGCGAAGCGGTTGGCACAGCCCGAGCGCGAGGCCGGCGATTTGCTCAGCGGCAACGTCTCCGGCCAGCGATGGGGCCCGGAAGAAGGGCTCTAGGAGGCGTAGCGAGCTGCGATGCTGCGCTCGGCTAGAGGGCGGGTGCGCGAGGAGGAGGAGAATGATAGCGTAGCGAGCTTGCCCGGCCATCAATGGCGGCAGCGGCGGCGTTAAATTCTTCGCTAGCGCACGGGCCCGAGGAGAGGAGATGGAGGAAGCCAGGCGAGGCGAGGAGGTGAGGGAGTGGAAAGTGAATGATGAGGTTCCCAGGCTCTCCCTGCTGCTGCCTGAACAAGAACAGAGGGAGGTAGGGGCGGCGTGGCAATAGTGTGGTGGCGTGGTGAGCATGCAGGTGGGACCAGCGTGTCCATTATGAAGCTCCAAGCGTCGGACACCTGGCGGGCGCGATTCCGATTGTGATTTCAAGGCAGGTTCTGAGACCGAACTGGGCTTTGGGCCTTGAATCAAATTGCTCAGCTCTGAACCATCTTTGCTTTCATTAGGGGCCCATGGCCATGAGCGTCAGGTTGGTGAGTAAATAGCACCAAACTTGATAAGCGTCCAGCATATTGATGCTGATCGCAAGGGTTGTCAAAACCTTGTCAAATTGAGGAACAGATTGATGCCATCTCTTGGTATGCTCTGCCTCAAGTAATTATCTTCAACTTCTATTTTGAGTCCAACTCAAGTCACTTAGAAATTTGGAGGCTTGAAGGGCGTCAGCGGTGTGGACACCATTTTTCAACTTTTGGAAGTATTCAAATCCTGAATTCAGCAGCTCAAAACTGATTTGTGGGCACTTTTTTGAGCATGTTGCACATTTTCATGACTTGGCCCTTAAATAAAGTTTATTCCATATAAAAATTCTCTACAACTTTGATTAAGGGTGCACAGCCATGTAAACTCTCTAAGCTGCACTTTGTAAGCGGTCAAACAAAAAGTGCGCTAGAGGTCAAAATGAGTTAATCATCATATAGAAGTATTTTCCGGGCACTTGCTCAATATGAACCCTTCATGACTTTTTGTTGTAGAGTTAATGTAGAGTTATTTGGCGAGGTTGCATGACTTTGATTGAATCATGATATACTCATGCACTTGATAAGGCCTTTCAAGCAAGGATAAAGCTTATCATTTCATGTGGCTTTTTATTCCAAACTTCTTGAAACTTTTCTAGGGATCACTATAGATGGATAGTGATGTGGGACACATGAAAGAAAGTTCATTACCACTACTCAACATGTATAGCTTAAGTCTAATTTAGATTTGCTAAGTTAGTGACTAACTTTTTAGGGTGTTACAATAGGAGCCTACCATGGTGGTGGCGTTGTCAGGAGAGGGGAGCCTGAGAAATGGCTACCACATCCAAGGAAGGCAGCAGAACGCAATTTACCAAATCGGCGGCGGGGAGGTAGTGACAATAAATAGCACAATACGGGAAGCGTTGAGTGTACGGTAGTGGAATAGTACAATCTAAATCCCTTAAACGAGGATCCATTGGAGGGCAAATTACGGGTGCCGGCCGGCGGCGGTAATTCCGGCTCAATAGCGTATATTTAAGTTGTTGCGTTAAAAAGCTCGTAGTTGGACCTTGGGCCGAATGCGGTCAGCCTCACGCGAGCCGACCTATCTCGGCCATATACGTGATCACGCTCGGCCTTAGTGGCGGGTGCCTCGGCCACTGAAGTGAGTGCTCAAAGCAAAAACCATCGCTACGGATACATTAGCATGGGATAACATCGCAGGATTCGGTCCTATTGTGTTGGCAACCGGGATCGAATGTAATGATTAATAAAGGGACGATCGGGGGCATTAGGTATTTCATAGTCAGAGGTGAAATTCTTGGATTTATGAAAGGCAGAACAACTGCTAGCAGCATTGCCAAATGATTAGAGGCATCGGGGCGCAACGCCCTCGACCTATTCTCAAACTTTAAATAGATGGGACGGCGGCGCGGAACTCACGGTGAGCAGCGCCACGGAATCCGGGGCTCAAGTGGGCCATTTTGAGTAAGCGAGAACTGGCGTGCGGGATGAGCCGGAAGCCAGGGTTCTGATGCGAACTGGCGCTAACCTAGAACCCACAAAGGGTGTTGGTCGATTAAGACAGCGAGGACCGTGGTCATGGAAGTCGAAATCCGCTAAGGAGTGTGTAACAACTCACTGCCCGAATCAACTAGCCCCGAAATGGATGGCGAAGCGCGCGACCCACCCCGGCCATGCAGGCGGCGCCATGCCCGATGAGTAGGAGGGCGCGGCCGGCGCCCATAAAACCGAGGCGCGAGCACAGGCGGAAGCGGCCGTCGGTGCAGATCTTGGTGGTAGTAGCAAATATTCAAATGAGAACTTTGAAGGCCGAAGAGGAGAAAGGTTCCATGTGAGCGGCACTTGCACATGGGTAAGCCGATCCTAAGGGGCGGGGGTAACCCGGCGAATAAGCGCGATCTCAGCGCGATCCCGAAAGGAATCGGGTTAAGATTTCCCGGCCGGGCGTGGCGGTTGGCAGCGGCGTTAGGAAGTCGGAGGCAGCCGGCGGGGAGCCTCGGGAAGAGTTATCTTTTACAGCAACGGCACGCCAACCACGGAATCGGTTCAGCCGGAGGTAGGGTCAGCGGTCGGAAGAGCCCGCCGTCGTCGCGGTGTCAGGTGCGCCCGGCGGCCCTTGAAAATCCGGAGGACCGAGTACCGTCCACGCCGGTCGTACTCATAACCGCATCGGGTCTCCAAGGTGAGCGACCTCGGCCAATGGAACAATGTAGGGAAGGGAAGTCGGGAAAAGGATTGGCTCGAGGTTGGGCTCGGGGGGTCCCGGCCCAGACCCGTCATTACCCGGCGGACTGCTCGGTGTGCTCGCGCTGGGCGGGAACCGCCCGCGTCTTTGAGCATAAGGAGGGGACGGACAGAGGCGGCCTCTCGGGGGCCTTCCAAAAAGGCACTCGTCGAACAACGTGGTCGACTCGAGCCGCGGACAAGGGGACAAGGGAATCCATTTTTAATTAAAACAAAGCATTGCGATGGTCGGGT
The DNA here is from genome assembly GCA_015844335.1 of Chrysopogon serrulatus. Classification (NCBI taxonomy): domain Eukaryota; kingdom Viridiplantae; phylum Streptophyta; class Magnoliopsida; order Poales; family Poaceae; genus Chrysopogon; species Chrysopogon serrulatus. The sequence goes on along the minus strand of JADLZL010006925.1, from coordinate 29,760 downwards.
GGGGGGTTTGGGCAGGCGGCACATATCTTAAAAGATATCGCCATCTGTCCTAAGATGAGCTCAACGAGAAATCTCGTGTGGAACAAAAGGGTAAAAAGCTCGTTTGATTACGATTTCCGATGCGAATACGAGCCGTGAAAGCGTGGCCTATCGATCCTTTAGACCTTGAGTTTGAAGCTTGAGGTGTCGGAGAAAGTTACCACGAGGGATAAGCGGCTTGTGGCGACCAAGCGTTCATAAGCGGCGTTGCTTTTTGATCCTTCGATGTCGGCTCTTCCTATCATTGTGAAGCGAGAATTCACCAAGTGTTGGATTGTTCACCCACCAATAGGGAGCGTGAGCTGGGTTTAGACCGTCGTGAGACAGGTTAGTTTTACCCTGCTGATGGCCGTCTCTTGCGATAGTAATTCAACCTAGTGCGAGAGGAACCGTTGATTCACACAATTGGTCATCGCGCTTGGTTGAAAAGCCGATGGCGAAAACTACCGTGTCTTGGGATTATGGTGAATGCCTCTAAGTCGGAATCCAAGCTAGCAACCGGCGCTGTGCCCGCCCGCTCGCCCCGACCCACATTAGGGCGTTCGCGCCCCAGGGCCCGTGCCATTGGCCCGCCCGGCCCGGCCTTGCCCATGGCACTCAACTCCCTTCCCAGCGGGCGGCGAGGCTGAATCCTTTGCGGGAGCGACTTAAAGCGGCGGGGGCATTGTAAGTGGCGAGTGGCCTGCTGAGTGCCCACGATCCGAGATCCCACCGCGTCGCGCGGATTCGTCCCTCCCCCCTCCACTCCCCCCAACCTAGTCGGGGGCTCGCGCCCCGCGTGACTCCTCGGGGTCATGGAACCCGGCTAGGCCACCGAGGGCCACGAAAACCGGCCAAGTCCCCAAGTCACCGCATAGCGGCAAGTGTGGTGCAAGTTGTGTGGCAAAAGAATCGACTAAGTCCCCAAGTCACTACATAGTGGCAAGTGTGATGCATGGTGGTGTGGCAAAAGTTGGTGGGCTCACCACCTAATCGGCCAAGTCCCAATGCGGCGTAGCAAGTCCGCCCTACCTACATGGCAAGTGCGGATGCCTTATTTGTGGCAAAAGTCTTGGATACACACCCATAGGGCAAAGCGTGGATGAATGGTTGTGCGGCACAAATGCGGATGGAGAGGGGCAGCGCGCCACGCTTGTACCTGGGGGGCCCGCCAAAGTGGCTACATAGTGCCCAAGTAGTCCCCTTCACGCCATAAACGGCTCCGCCACGGGCCACGGGGGAGGCCACATCGGGCCTCGAGACGGATCGGAGCGGCCGTGGCGCGGAAACGAGCCTAGCGGGCCCGACCCGCCCAGGTGAAATAATGGCTAAGTCCCTCTAGCGAGCCTTGTGAGGGAACCCGGTGGCAACGCGGCGAAATCCGGGCCAGCAGGCCCTCCCGGGGCCAGACCCGCGGGCCCACGGGGCCCACGATGATAGCCGCGGGACCCGCCCCCACCGGGGTGGCCACGGGCCCAGGGGACCCACCCACGGGGCCCACACCCCCAAGTCCAAGCCTAGGTCCATCTTTGAGAGTTCGCGACAAAATAAGCGACTCACGAGGCGGCACCCGGCTGTCCCCCTGAAACAGACACAGGCGGGAGTCACATGGATTTCCTGATGTCCTCCAAAACGTGTATGTTTACGTGAAGGCAAACTACTAGAACTTACGGGAGGGATGCCCCTACGGTATAGTAGGAGGTGAGGGTTTTGCGGTTGGCTGAGAAAATGGGGGAAACCACCTGAGATCAATTAGTGTTTCCTCGAGGACTCGCTCTCACGCGCCTCCCACCCGTGTGGCCACCCATGTGCGGACCAAAGGCCAGCCATGGCCACTTTAGCTGGCCCGTGGGAAAGGGCCCGACCATTCATGGCTAGCCATCCAGCGCGTTCTTTTGTGGCTATGGGCGGCTAATCGGGCGGACGCCAATGCTCGGAGCCCTCGTCGCAATGTTTGGGAACTCACGGCCTCCCTGGCCGTTGGGAGCCTTATTGCCCGGCGGGTTAGGCCCGGGGCATCGCCCCTCCTTGGAAGGCCCCAGCGATGTGGCTCGACCATGCCTCCATAGCTGGCGTTAGGGTGGCCTTGATGGCCACTCTGCACTGCGGGCATTGTGGCTCGGCCTCGGAGGCCACAAGTGTTGGCTCATGGCCTCCCTTGGCCAATAGTAGCCAAAGGCGGCTTTAGCCCGGCTCTTTGGCTGGCAGCGGCTAGCCGCCTAAAGGAGGAGCCAGCGAGAGG
>JADLZL010006925.1:0-2500 GCA_015844335.1 Chrysopogon serrulatus | reverse complement strand
CTCCCCGTATTTTTCGAGATAATAGAGAGCACCGCAATGCGAGGTATAAAAGAAACATGACAAATCACCGTTGTTCCATTTGACAAAGATAAAAGAGGGCAAGATACACCTCCAAATACTGACGCTTTTAAGGAAGGAGTTCCATTTGACAGATAAAAAGAGGACAAGATAAGTACCTCCAAATACCGATGCTTTGTAAGGAGGCCTGCTTTGAAATTATACGGGATTACGTGTTTGATGCAATAGGCCTTGGCAAGAGTAACACGAGCCTCTGCAATCGGTCTTGTGAGGGTTCTATTGCAGCGTGCTATTAGCGACTTATTTATTTGGTTAAATTCTTCAGGGGCTGCACTTGTGGAATGACCGCAAAAAAGAAAAGAAATCTAAGAATGGTAAATGGTGGCAAAATTTGAAGATGAAACAACAATATAAATTCAAACATACCCGAACTTATTTAAGAGTGGTTCGAGCTTTCTGCAAACATGATAGTGATCCATGGAAGTTGCACAAATCCTCGTTGGCACATGGACAACTCCTGGATAGTACTTTTTAAGTAGTGAAATGATCTTTCCTCTGGTGAACGCAGAGTCAAAGAGGTTATCAGAAATCTTCAGTTTAACCTTCTTGTTCGTCAATGTATTCCACACGTTCCTCAAACTGTGAAAATCAAAACAAAAAGAGAAAAGTTTATTGCTGATAAACGAATCCGAGAACACTTTGCGAGTCCAAGAAACATCCAGAACACTTTGCGAGTCCAAGAAATGGAATCCAGAATACTTACCTCTCCACCATCTCGGGAAATGGAAGAGATAGGAAAAGAGAGAGGAGCCGGAAAACACTAGTGTGTGTGTGTGTGTGCTGGTGTGTGGAAAAGTAGGATGGGGGTGTATGTGTGCTTTGGTGTGTGGAAAGGGGGCGGGGGGAGGGAGGAGTTTGTGTGCGGGTGTGTAGAAAATTGAGGGGTGGGCTGCATTGATGTTGGATACATAGGTGCTTCGGTACTACTCCTACGAGCTATGAGGGCTCACTCATCACCTTGCCCACCCCCCAAGATGGCAACACCACCCGCACACAAACTCCCCTCCCAGCCCCGCCCCCTTTCCACACACCAAAGACACATACACCCCCCATCCTATTTTCCACACACCAGCACACACACACACACTAGTGTTTTCCCGGCTCCTCTCTTTTCCTATCTCTTCCATTTCCCGAGATGGTGGAGAGGTAAGTATTCTGGATTCTGTTTCTTGACTCGCAAAGTGTTCGATGTTTCTTGGACTCGCAAAGTGTTCTCGATTCTCGCTTTTATCAGAATAAACTTTTCTCTTTTGTTTTGATTTTCACAGCTTGAGGAACGTGTGGAATACATTGACGAACAAGAAGGTTAAACTGAAGATTTCGATAACCTCTTTGACTCACTGCTTCACCAGAGGAAAGATCATTTCACTACTTAAAAAGTACTATCCAGAGTTGTCCATGTGCCAACGAGGATTTGTGCAACTTCCATGGATCACTATCATGCTGCAGGAAAGCTCGAACCACTCTTAAATAAGTTCTGGGTATGTTTGAATTTATATTGTTGTTTCATCTTCAAATTTTGCCAGCCATTTACCATTCTTAGATTTCTTTTCTTTTTTGCAGTCATTCCACAAGTGCAGCCCCTCAAGAATTTAACCAAATAAATAAGCCGCTAATAGCACGCCGCAATAGAACCCTCACAAGACTGATTGCAGAGGCTCGTGTTACTCTTGCCAAGGCCTATTGCATCAAACACAGAATCCCGTATAATTTCAAAGCAGGCCTCCTTACAAAGCATCAGTATTTGGAGGTACTTATCTTGTCCTCTTTTATCTGTCAAATGGAACTCCTTAAAAAGCGTCAGTATTTGGAGGTGTATCTTGCCCTCTTTTATCTGTCAAATGGAACAGCAGTGATTTGTCATGTTTCTTTTATACCTCTGCATTGCAGTGCTCTCTATTATCTGAAAAATACAGGAGGAGGAACACATTGCCGTTCACTCTATAGCTCTTGGCAACAGCTCAAGCTCTACCTTCCTCCTCCCATGTGTTGCACTTACCTTTCTCTGCTCTCCTCTGTGTTGGCCTCTCAGGTCTGAGACTGGTGGATTCTTCTGCAATATTTTTCCTTGGCTCTTGTATGTGTATTTACTATGCTTGATTCAGCGATAACTCTGCAGCAACTGACGAAGCTTATTTCTTTATGTGATCTATATATGTTGCTGCTACTGGTGCCAGATACTGATTAGAACCTGCTACTAGGTGTCTGTTTTTGTGCTCTTGTCAATTGTAGTTTCCACAGTGTATGATTGTTGCTACCGGACTGATGTTTCGGATTGTTGTAGGGAGGTGCTAGCTTGCTCATGATGTTAGACTGCTAGCTTGCTTATTAGCTATTTGTTATTTATTTCTTACTCTTTTGTAGGTTCAACATAAAGTGGCTTGGCTGAAGAATGCTAGAAATAGTTTTGCTACTTTTTGGG
>JADLZL010006924.1:0-124296 GCA_015844335.1 Chrysopogon serrulatus | reverse complement strand
AAAGAAGTCAAATAGTCATTGACATTTCTCTTGTTCCTAAGATATCACATTCCTAATCTATCTAACCCGCTCATCAAAGATGCATGACGCCTTAAAAATGATCATGATTTCTCTTTATTGGATTTTTTCACTTGTTTCTTTCTTCTATCACAAGAGACTTCGAATGGACACTTCTTTATTCTACACCATTTCATCATGACCCAATATATCATTATGGATGTAGAATCTATGGCCCATAACTAGCCTTCTACACCTATTTTCTTATTTGACTTAGAACAAGAGAAAAGTCGCAACAAAATAACACTAATTATTTATAAGTGTTGTCTTAGTTATTTTTGTTTGGAATATGAAAAATATGGTGTAGAATTGTTAAACTCTCCTAAAATGCTATATGAGATATATTTTAACTTTGAGAAAGAAAATATATCTTATAGCATTACATTGGTGACCTTCTTCAATGGGGTGAATTACATTTGTATTAAAATGTTGCCGCTGCAGCACAGGGTGGAGAGTCAGAGGACCCTCGTGCCCATCTTCTCTGGTGACTCCTCCCATGGGCGCTTTCCTCCAGCCATGGATCTTCTAAGCGGAAGGAGCACCAGGACAAAGAAGTAAGAAAGAAGGAAGATAAGTTTTATTTCCACTAAGGCTAATCTAATTTAGTGTTTTAAATATTGATTTTTTTATTTATAAACTCAATCAAATTTAAAATAGTTTGACTTAGGACACTCTAGAAGTTAATTTAATTTGAGATGAAGAGATAATAATAATAATAATTTGTTGTCAACATATTGCAAATTCATTATTCCGATCGGTCGCTTTTTTCCCCCTCTTTCAATCAGGCAGCCTTTTTCTGCTCAATTAACATGCCTAATTCATTCTTCGGATCGGTCGCTTTTTTCCCCTCTTTCAATCAGGCAGCCTTTTTCTGTTCAACTAACGTGCCTAGATAGACTGTTGGACACGCTTTATGTTGCATGCCATTGCCACCACCACTTACTCCTATATTATTACATGATTACTAGTACTGCTGCAGTAGATCAATCATTCGGTCAAGTTAGGGACCAAACAATAGCTGGATTTAGTTAGGTCCCCTCCACTAGTCTTAAAAAAAACTTCATCACAAACGCCCAATCAATCACCACTTTACCCACTTTCCATCAGTGACCAGTGCCATGTGGGTTAATAAAGATGTGTCGGCCCCCTCCGACCCTCCGTGTTTCGTATGGAATTCGAGCGTTCCACCGCGTTTCTGCGGAATCACAATGATGCATCGAGTGGCCGCCGGCATCCATCCGACATGCTTGGTGGCAGTGGCACGAGTTGGATTGTCGGATCTCAAGAGGATGGGAGTGTGAAGGAAAGGGACCCGGCCGTAACTACAGACCTGGAGAGAGCCTATCTTTGCAGGCATCCGCTGCTAAAATTCTGGTGGTTTGCTTGCTGGCTGTACCCAGAAGGCGACGCCGCTGGATTTGCACGAATAATGGTGACAGCGAAATTTTCAGATGTATATAACATAGCAGTATATGCTACATGAAAAAAAAGGAAGCGGCAAAAGAAAAATACTCCCTTGACTTCAATATATCTATGAACTTATTAGCTAGTGTTTAGCCAACATGAAGGGCGTGTTCGGCTGATCATATAAGCCGACTAATTTGTTGTGAGAGAAAAGTACTATTCAAACGGCTGATAATCACAACTGCTAATACAAGCAAACACGATGATTATCGAAAAAAATATGAAGCTGATAATTTTTTATTTATAAAATATGAAGTCAACTACGTACGTATGCCCACTGGCGGAGAGGGCTATAAAAGGCAAGTTAAAATTGGGTTTGGCGAAGCGGATAGAAAAAACGGCTCTATTCAATTGTCTCTAAAAATGTAACCATCGATTTCTAAAGTAAACTGAAATCTAACCATCCCTAGAAATCAATTTCTAGAGGTGAGAAAAATAGCAAAAGAAGATCTTTTAACCCGAATGAAGCCTACTAGGGGGGTCAAGCATGACAACAACATTGCAAGACATAGGTCAGGAGTTTTAACATAAAATACGCACGTGCCTATGGATTCAGGGATCAAACTAGCGATCACTAGCCTCACACGAGGTTGCCCCACCTAAAAGTGACATCACACGTAGTTGCCCCACCTAAAAGCGACTTGTGTGCAATCTTGTACTGATATCTTGGCCTCTAAACAATTTTGATTTTCAAGGAAGATTAAACTAGATATTTTTAGATCTTGTGGAGCACACTATGACTTTGGTTTAGGTTGTATCTCCATCTAAATCAGTTCGAATATTACAAAAATAGAATTTCAAAATCTAAACTTAAAACATAATTTCAGGACTCTAAATGATTTCAGATGTAAAAGTTATCAAATACGAAGCTATAGCTCTCTTTGAGCTCTATATGTCTTCATACAACTTAATTTAGAAAAAATATAATTTTTTGATACACTTAAATTTAGAGGCGGAGCACATTGCTAGCCATATCTAGAAATCAATTTATAGAGACAGATGATTCTAGCCTTCTCTAGAAATGTCTCTATTTATAAAAACGGTTGGTGTTTCTAGCCGGCTTTAGAGATAGAGTAAATTGCATTCACCATACAACAACTTGACATATAGGTGCAAATTCATCCAACAACTTGAAAACTGCTCAAATAAGTACAATAACTTAACAGGTGAGTGTAATTTGGTCCAATAACTTATAAACTGCTCAAATAAATACAATAATTTGACAAATTAGTGCATATGAGTTCAAACGTCACTAGCATGAAAAAATTCGTACTCAATAGTTACTCGTAAGAACTAATGGGTAATCAAGCAAGTGTAAACATCCAAAATCAATAATAAACAATGCTAGATTGGTTGTAATCTACAAAAGATTATCACATTTTCACACCAGGTTGATGGTTGGTACAACATGAATCTAATTTACTAGTACTAGTTCATAAACTTGTACGACTAGAACCATAATATATTGATAGAATTATTATGACCATGGTTATAGGGGATCCGATCGGCTCACGGATATATTTACTAGTCAATTAGCATAAAAATTTAATAGGATTATAACCATGGTTTATCGAGTGAATATTGCTATTCAATTTTGAAAATAAGTTATTGCTATTCAATTTTGTAAATAAGTAGGCCAGGTGAAAATATTATATTTTTTATGCCCAAAATAGGATAATGTTAGAAATTTCTAGTGCAAATGTGATCATCTTTTGTAGATTAAACCAATCTCTAGTATCGTTCGGGTTTGATTTCAGATGTTTATACTTGCTTGATTATCTGTTAATTTTTAGTATGTATTCTGCGATGCTAGCAAGGCTTGTATTTTGCATCTTATGTGTACCAATTTATCAAATTATTGAACTTATTTGAATAGTTTATAAGTTATTGGGCCACTTTGCAACTTATTAAGTTGTTGTACTTATTTGAACAGTTTACTAGTTGTTGGACTAATTTGCACCTACTTAGAGATATAGTTCAATTACTAGAGGTGGATGGAAACACCAACCATCTATAGAAATTGATTTCTACAACACTGCAGCAGAAGAAGAGAGAATCGGTCCAATCGACTCAAAACCCCTATATACTAGAAGAGACCCCACTGGCTATCGTATGGCCGTGTGTTCTAAGTCACAAGTCACGCAATTTTTACATGAAAAATGCATGCTTCACTGCTGGTAGTGGTCGAACCCACAACCTCAAGCTTCGCGAGTTCGTCTCCTAACCACTCCACCTATAAGACACTTGTGTCCATACTCCATAATTTGCGTACTCGCCCTCCCCTGCCGCCCCCCAATTATATGTACACTTGGTTTTGAATTGAGCATTTGGGACCCTAAACAAATTCAATTAAAAATGTTGTCAACTACTAAGTTTTATAACTTTTGGAGATGTACAACTCTGTTTCTAGTCAATTCTCCATCCAAGATCATTTGAAAACTTTGAATCTCAATTGTGAGGAAATTCACATGGTTTTTTCCATAGGTAGATGATTTTAAACAAAAAGTTATTAACTATAAAGTCACATAACGTTTTGAAATCTATAACTTTTGTTTTGGTCGTTTCTCCATCAAGGGTATTTGAAATTTTTTAATTTCAAATGTAAGAATTTAAAAGTAATATTTGTTAGATAGATGATTTGAAATGAAGTTCTCAACTACAAAGTTGCATAATTTTTTGAGTTCTATATATTTTGTTTTGGTCGCTTCTCTATCCGAGATTCTTAATTATCAATACATAGTCACCTATGACTTTAGATTCGTAGTAACTCTAAAATAATCTTGTGAAACAAATATGTGGGCACCAAAATGAATTTAATAAAAAGTTGAAAATTATAAAGTTACATAACTTTTCGAGATCTACAACTATTGTTTAATTTTGTTATTTTTTAATCCAAGATCCTTAACTTCTAATGCATACTCACTTATGACTATAGAGTATATAAACTTCTTTAGTATTAACTCTCCACAAAATATTTTGATGCATATTTTAATATTCAAATGACCTTGAATAAAAAAATTAAACTACAAAGTTCTAGGTCTCCTCAAGTACTAAAGCTTGACATAAAGTTCATCTTCATCAGACATCAAACACCCTCTATATATTGCTTCACAATCTCACTTATAAAGGGCTCGTAGGGAAGGCTTGTTTCCTTTTCTAGTCGTATATATCAGTGATGACATGCTCTGATCGATTCGTGAATTCTATGCTCTCCTCCTACTGTTGCGCGCTTTATTTAGTTTTCGGATTCTGTGGCCCTGTGGGTCCTTCTTGGTTGGAATTTTTTTGAGACGATTTGGAAATTTAATTTGGTGGTGTATACAATACAAAGGAATGTTGGCGGTACCTTGTGCACGCGTTCCTCGTGCAACGGTGCAACCGTGCAAGTGTATCTAAAAATATTATACTCCTACTATAGTTGGGGCAGCCGGCCGGCCGGGAATGACAAACAACGCCTTATAAGCAAGATCATCATATCTCCTCCTCAGTCCTTACTCATGAGCGAGGCCCCGGTCCATAATCCAACCACAGCGTGTTTTTACATTTTTTCACGATGCACGCAGCATGCTGGTCGTCTTCAGCGCCGGCGAGTTGGTGCCCGATGACAGTACGGGCAAGGGAAATCGCAATTATTCTAGTGCTGCTGCTGCAGCAGCAGCATTTTTTTATCGGTCGCCATCGCCATCGCCATCGCCGTTGCTTTCCCGTGGATGAGATAGGACACTGGACACACACATGCGTTGTGCTTGTGTGTGCCTGACGAGGCGATCCTCTCATAGCCAGAAATAAACACAAAGAAAACGACAGACGTACGTCCTCGCGCCATTATTGCTGCTAAAACCTTATCAGCTCACCCACTAATAATTTAATTAGGAATTGTGGCTCATTTATTTTGCTACGAGTGGCACCGTACCATGCACGCATACAATTCTAATCTAATCTAATCTAATCAAAGCAGTGGCCATGTATATACTATAAATAATCGCTTAGGTATATGGTTCAGCACCATTGATACACATACGATCTTTTGTACAATTCTCCACATCAGCATCAGTTTGGTTATAAGCCTATTATTGTGCATGCTCTGAAGTCTGAACAGAGAGAAGTCCTGCTCTGAATAGAGGCTCGCTCATGTATGTCCTAGACTCACTTGGATGCAATTGCATGCCGCGTGCGTACTATTAGAAGCTCAAGCATTTCGGTAAAGGAAACCGAGAAGAGATTGGGTGCCACTCCTAAGAAATCCTCACAGCCTCACAGTCACACCGACAATATCCAGGCATACAGCAGCCCCCTCGGCCTTGGGCTGTTCTGACTTGAGTAGTACCTGATCAGGCAGCGTTTCAGCTCGGCCACACACACAATGCAACCTATCTGTTCCTGGTTGAGCACTCACGAGAAGCGGCCATCATCTGTACCATGTGGCCCATACGGCCATACACATGCATCTTAATATCCAGCAAATTAAAGGCCGAAAGTGAAGTTGACCGTAAAAATGGCCCGCACACACGATGGAAGGCAACATTGCACATATACACATTCCCATCTTGTTGGTACTAGTTCTTATGCTCAAATAGATTAACTCCAAGAATATTTTAGAACTAGAAGAGGAGTCACACGCTTCACGTGGGAAGGAGGGTGCGGCAAAAAAAGCCTAGTAATAGGTTTTGTTTGAGCAGAAATGGGTCATAAACAGCAACGGATGGTACTGTAGTGCAGTAACGGGTTTTGTTTGAGCAGAGACGGGCCATAAACAGCAACGGACGATACTGTATATGCGACCCAGCTGTAAACAGTAGTTTGCGAGGCGCAACAGTAACGGTCGTCGCTACAGTAACGGGTCCGGTACTGTTCACCAGATCTGACACTGCAGATGAACAGTAGTTTTGTGAGTAAAAAAGGGTGATGAACAGTACTTGTGAGGAGAAAAGGGGTGTGTAAACAGTATTCTGGGGAGTCACCATATTTAAAGATTTATGTAGATGCCAAGAGGCGTTAGACCGGCTGGTTTAACACTTTTAGTAGCATCTTTGTGGTGCAAGTTCGAGCTTTAAATGTAACACACTCGCGCGTTGTTTTTAAAGATTTTTCACCGATCAAAATAAAAAAAAACTAAGATTATCGATAAGTATGACTTGAATTCCGAGCGTATATCTAACTACCAAGCTCTAGTTGGGTTAATAACGATAATAGAGTAGTGCTAGTACGGCACCTAGGGATACAAACTAAATAAAGATAAAGTGGTTCAGTAGGGACGAGTGAGAAAAAACAAAGATTAAAATGGAGTTTGGCAAGTTGGATGGACATTCACTGAAAATAGAAATATCTGAATCGTTTTAATATTGTTTGTCAAAAGCATGTTATTACGCGTACGGTTGCACACACACTCTTAATTTAGTTCCTCTTAACGTTTTGTTTAGAAGGGTATTACTAGGAAATAAACTGCTAGAGTAGAATAGCCTTGTAGTAAGAGTTGCCAACATTAATTTATATGATGATGAGCAGATGAGGGATACTTTCTTTTGGCTTTTGAAATCCAGTGTCACAGTCAAATCTATCTATCGCCACCTTGCGCCAGCTTATCATAGCGATTGAAGTTACTATGGATTTTTTGGCGTGTGAAGCTGCCTCCAAAAATAAATTTTTTTGTGTGGTTCCCAAAGGGAAAAATTGGCATGAGAATATATCTTGGGCATTTTGTTGCCAGAATGGAACAATTCGTCACTTGTTTTTTTATTGCCTTTATGCAAAGTTTTTTTACGAGTACACATTATTTTAGGCAGAAGACCACCTTTAGATGTTATTGACGTTTTTCACAGATGGCACAAGCAAGGACATGGGACAAACAATCTTTGTTGTTAATAGGATGTGCATCCATTTGTTGGTCAACATGCCTTATAGGAAACGAGGTTGTTTTTTTTACAAATGTCAACCTAAAACTTTTTATAAGTCTTATTCAGAGGAACGTCCTGGTTACCACAATGGGCGTAGCCACAACACTTGTATGATGATAACAAAAAATATATTCATCAAATGTGCCGGGAATAAGAAGTGGTAACTATGTTTTTTTCCTTTCTTTGAACGGCCAAATGCTATAATTGAGTTTTACGTTGAATGGGTTTTTATGTTAGTTTAATATTTATAATAAGTGTTTGATTATTCTCTTAGTTTACTTTATGGGACGAAGGCAATTCATTAAAAAAAGGGATAAAGTTTGTTTTTGGCCCCTCAACTCGCTTAGTATAGTTTTAACCTCCAACTACAAAACCATATAACTTTGACACCTTAAGTACTAAAACCATTTAATTTTGACCTAGAGCCATTTGAAAACCACTTAAAACTGCCTCGGGAGTAAAAATTAAATGATATTAATAGTTGAGTTGCCAAAGTTAGACAAAATTGAATGATATTTATATGTACTAACACTTTATTGGATTATTTTTTGTTTAGAATATAAATCTGAATTTATTGAAAATATAATCTATATGTTTGAAGTTCACATATTTTGAAATTTAAAATTTTCTAATTATTTTTAAATGGAGAAATAACCATAACCAAAGTTGTAGATCTTGATGAGATATACAATTTATAGTTATTAACTTATTTATTTAAAATCATTTATAATCCTAAAATTCTATTGAAGTACACATATTTTGAAATTCAAAATTTTAAATTGTACAAACAAATTTGGATGGAGAAATGACTAGAACCAGACTTGTAGATATCGATGAAATATACAACTTTACAATTGACAACTTTTTTCATTTGAAAACATTTATGGGGCCAAAATTTTATTTGAAGTTCTCATATTTTGGAATTCAGTTTTTTAATTCTTTGAATGAATTCGGATGAAGAAACTGTCAAAACCAAAGAAGTTGAAGAATGTTTCATTTGAAACAATTTACGGTCTAAGAATTCTATTTAAAGGTATCATATTTTATTTTAGAAAAATAGTAGATATAATTATTTTAGAAGTATCTAAAAAATAAAAATATTTGATTAAGTTTATTTTTTAGCCTCTAAACTTTTGCTGTTGTCTAACTTTGGACCCAGTGCTGTCTGAAAACTACTCAAACCCCCGGTTTTGGTAGTTTCCGTATGAAAATTAGATGGTTTTGTAGTTAAGGGTTAAAATTAAGTAAAGCCAAAAGTTCAAAGGCCAAATATATGAATTTAATCCTAAAAAATTGGTAACTGAGGAGAGTGGAATATGAACGGTAACAGGCCGTTGCTGGGCCTCGTTTGCACTCTGCTTCTTGCAATGCTGCCAACATTTCTCTCTTTTTTTTTTTTTTTTTTTTTTTTTTCCTTCTTTCTTCGTCGCGAGTGGCGACAATACGAGCGCCACCTTATCGGTAACCCTCTCAGGCCCTCCCGGCCTCACTCCCCCGCTTCGGCTCTTCACCATGGCCGCCGCCCACCTGCTCGCCGCCTCCGCCGCCGCTTCGTCCAACTCCACCGCCTTCCGCCCTCCTCTCCTCCGCCTCCGCTCTCCACCGCATCCACGACATCTCCGCTTCAACCGTACTGGTACCGCCGTTTTCTCTCTCCAGCCTACGCAACAGCACTGCCGAGAGAAGTTTGACTTGACCTCCTGATGCATGTCGGTTCCATTCGCAGGGAAGCGGCCGTTCCCGGTGGTACGCGCGGCTGAGACCGACGCCAAAGACAGTGCGTGCTTGTCACGGCCCCTCCATGTGCTGTTCTGCCGTTTTCCGTTGCTCTCTCTTAACTCTTTGACGCGTGATTGATTGGTTGCGCAGCGAAGGCGAACGCCAAGGCCCCGGAGAAGGCGCCCGCGGCGGATGGCTCCAGCTTCAACCAGCTGCTCGGCATCAAGGGTGCGAAGCAGGAGAGCGTGAGTCTTCCCTCAATCCTCAACCTCTTACTTCCTGTGCATTGGGTATAATATTGCACTGGGTGGCTTTGGCTGGGTTGTGTGGATAATTCATAATTGGATATTCAATTCAAAACTTAGAATTACATGATTTCCAAATTTCCACGCGCTGGCCTTCACAGTTAGAAAGCCCCAAAATGCTATGTAGCAGACTCTGAATTGCTATTGCCACTAATTAAGTTAGTTTGAATGTGGGCTCTGGTATTTCTCTTACACAATTACACATTGCAGTGTTGTCGGTTTGTTGCCTTGTTGGTTCGCCATTATCTTTGCTAACCGATTAATGTGGGTATGTGGCCCAGAAACAACTAATATAGCAGCGGCTCAGAGCCACAAACAAACAAACTAATTTGGTTCTCAGAAATTAAGCTTTGCCTTCTGTGCATGCTACCATGTTACTTCTCTAACAACTAAGCTTTGACCAGGTTGCATGTTTCACAATTTTGTGGGAGAATTGCTTGATATGCTTTGTCCTACATTTGTAAATCATTCATCCTGCACATAGCCAGGCTTTTCATGCAATGGAAAAGTTGATTAATATTCGTAGCTCGCAACATAATTTTCAAGTGACATGTCAGCACTTTTTTAGGGTAAAGTCTAATTTTCTCTTTCAACCCCCAACTTGCACAACAGTTTGATTTTCAGCCCTGAACAATGAAACTGGGTATAGGCTGCCCTCTAAATGTCGAACCCGGACAAATTTGGTCCTTTTGCTCGTTTCAAAGATGCTTTTCTATTTTTCCAAAATAATAAAAATCTGGTTTAATCTCTAAAAATTCATAACTAATTTACTTAATTCAGAAACAAAATATAAAACTAGTACCTTTTTTCTCAAAATGTTATCTATATGTTGTTGCTCTATCGGGGTTATCTGGATCGTATTTGTTTATGTTCCTAGTGTTTAATTGCTTGTAGTCACACACACACTTGTTAATGAAAAACTTAACCATACATGAATAAGATCCAAATAACTACAAATAAATCAGCAACATATAGATAACATTTTTAGAAAACAATTGGTACTAGTTTCATATTTTTCTGATTTAAAATAAATTAATTTTGAATTTAGAGGCTAAATCAGTATTTTTTTTAGAAAATGGAGAACCACCTTTGAAACCTGTAAGATGACTAAATTTGTTTGGTTTCAACATTTAGAGGGCATCCGGCACCTGGTTTCATACTTTAGGTCGAAAATCAAACTGCTATGCAAGTCAGAGGCTGAAAAAACAATGAACCTGACCCTTTTTTAATAAACCTTTTTTATCATGTCTTGTTCCCAGACGTGTAATTTTAGTTGTTCTGTCTCCAGCAGTTAATAACATAAATACCTTTTTAATTTGTGTCTAGAAACTGGAAACTATGTAATATTCATCAATGTCTTCCTTCATATGGTGACACAGGACATATGGAAGATCCGTCTTCAACTTACTAAGCCAGTGACGTGGCCTCCTCTTGTATGGGGAGTTCTCTGTGGAGCAGCTGCCTCTGGTATGCTTTGCTGCCTATAATGATTTACATCTGTTTCTTGAATGCTTTTGTGTAATTACATCTAGTACTAGCAGTTCATTGCTATTATGTTGGTTGTCCACCTTCCTAAGGGCTTGCTGCTTTGCTAATCAACAATAGTGTCTTCATCCTTATAACGAAGTATTTACTGACTGACATTTATTGAATCGGAAAAGCAACGTAGCCTAGAAGATCTAGAGGTCTATCCTTTTTTTTTCTGTTGAATTCAAAGTTTCAGACTAGTGAGTCAGTAACTTACAAAACAATATCAAACTCCTTTTGATCCAGACGGTTTGGCTTTTAGGATAAAGGCACCAGAGTACAGTGTCCAATTGTTGTGCTTAGGAACCATGTTCCTTTTGTCATATAACTAGAGTGTATGATTATGTTGTTTTTCCCCTAATCTGTCACATTCAGGAAATTTCCACTGGACAGTTGAAGATGTTGCAAAATCTATTGTATGCATGATAATGTCTGGTCCATGCCTTACAGGATACACTCAGGTTTACTTTTAAATTTTCTTTATCGACCTTCATTTATTTCCTCAGAGATGCTTCGTTGGAGACTATTTCTACTAATAAGTATGTCAGCCAAACATTCTTGTTTGTAGACACTTAATGACTGGTATGATCGAGACATTGATGCAATTAATGAGCCTTATCGCCCAATTCCATCAGGTGCTATATCAGAAAATGAGGTATGTTTGTATTTGAGAAAATGGAATCCCTTTTTGGTATATGTAATTGGGCGAGGTATCGTGTCATCATATGAAAGAAGGTGGATAATGATATTCTGTATCATTTACAAGGGTTTTGCCAGCTCCAACCGGCTAAGTTATCGTGTCATCCCTGACTTCCTGTTATACTGATGAAAATGATTCTCTTCAGGTAATAACCCAGATCTGGGTGCTATTGCTAGGAGGGCTTGGATTGGGTGCTTTGTTAGATGTGTGGGTAAGTCCTTAGTAATTGTTTTTGTGAACCAACAGCTTGGTGAAATTAAATTTTTCATGCATCTTATAATGCTTTGCCATTTCAGGCAGGGCACGATTTTCCTATTGTGTTTTATCTTGCTGTGGGTGGCTCCTTACTTTCTTACATATATTCAGCACCACCTCTCAAGGTACTTGAGTGTTTCTTCTTTATTACTGATTCTATTCTCTGAAAAAAATACTTCTTGGGACGCAACATGCCTTTTGATTGAAAGATGCTCACAAAACTTCATAAATTTCAGCTCAAGCAGAATGGATGGATTGGGAACTTCGCTCTGGGTGCGAGTTACATCAGCTTGCCTTGGTATGATCAACATTGCTGATTTCTCTTCATGTTGCACAAACAATGTTGGTTTTGATGCCACCATCATATATTCACAAGAGCTTAAAGGTATAAAATATTTTTTGCAGGTGGGCTGGCCAGGCATTATTTGGAACTCTTACACCGGATATTGTTGTCTTGACTACTTTGTACAGCATAGCTGGGGTATTTCATCTCCACATTCTGTTTGGCATTCTTTTGATCATTCATACATGTCAGGATGATTGACCTTTTTCTTTATTGTGCAGCTAGGGATTGCTATTGTAAATGATTTTAAGAGTATTGAAGGGGATAGAACTCTGGGGCTTCAGGTTATACTCCTTTTTTTGTGTAAATGTTTATCATTAACATGCTTCCAATAACAGTTTCACAGTTTTTTTTTTAAAAATTGTTTTCGATTGTAGTCACTTCCTGTTGCTTTTGGGATGGAAACTGCAAAATGGATATGTGTTGGAGCAATTGATATCACTCAATTATCTGTTGCAGGCAAGAGATCTGTTGCTTTTTTTCCTTTGTCATACAATCCACCTTCATTTCAATTCTTACTGTACTAGTTCGATCTGCATACCATATTCTATTTGTCATGCTGTTCATGGCTTCTTACTCCTGCTAGTGTACCATGTTGCCTACCATTATCCCCAGCATTTGTTATGGTAATGCCTCAGATTTGATGTCCCCCTCTATCATGATAACATAGCTTTGAACAAAATGTGCTTATTGAATTTTTTTCAGCTTAGAGCATCTCTAAGGGTCTTTGTAAATCTCACTCTGTACATCATCATTTGGAGAGTCATTTGCATTAAAATCACTTTCTATATCTTTTCGCTCTCCAACAGTTTTCTATATCTTGTGTGCACTGTAGAAAGTTTTCTATATC
This sequence comes from Chrysopogon serrulatus, assembly GCA_015844335.1. Classification (NCBI taxonomy): domain Eukaryota; kingdom Viridiplantae; phylum Streptophyta; class Magnoliopsida; order Poales; family Poaceae; genus Chrysopogon; species Chrysopogon serrulatus. The sequence goes on along the minus strand of JADLZL010006924.1, from coordinate 111,182 downwards.
TTGTGTGCACTGTAGAAAGCCATTCTCGTTTTCTATATTTCATTAGTGAAAAATCAGTAATAGAAGATGGCTATATCTGGATAACCAAATAAAGAAGCTGTTGGAGGGTATTTTTTTCATCACAATCTCTATTCCTCACAATTAGGAAGGATTTAGAATCTCTTGGAGTTGCTCTTAGATTCCAAAGATTTGAAACGTCAGTGCACTATGCAGGAGATTTAACATGGTTGTCGCTATATTGTCTCAAGGCTATACTGGAATCTTATGTCTTTGCAAGTTGCCATATTCTACCAGTAGAAAATAGGAACACATCCATAGCTTGATGCTATCATGTTGAATTTTGATAGGAAATTGTAGCATTAATGTTCCATTCTTATCTTTTCAGGTTACCTATTGAGCACTGGTAAGCTGTATTATGCTCTGGCATTGCTTGGACTAACAATTCCTCAGGTGTTCTTTCAGGTATACCTGACTGTTCTTGTTGCACCTTTTTTTTTGTGTGTGTGTGTGTGTGTGGGGGGTGTGGGGGGGGGTTTATTCCAGATGTTTTCACGTTTGAAGCAAAGTCCCTTTCTCCCTGCGAATTACTAGGTTCAGACTTTTTGAACTATGAGACATAGCTTTATCTTTAAGGAAGTAAACACGAACAAAACCACAAAGTGGAGGAGACATGGGGCTGCCTAATTCATTAACATATCCATTTTTTGTGTTTGCGCTCTCTATATAGACTGTAATCTTCCAAATAGTAGTTTGAACATAGGTTTGGTTTGTGTTAAATAAAACATTGCAGATAAGCACATTTGTTTTTTCTAACACTGCATGTCTGAAACATGAACAATGTAGCAGCGGAGGTAACAGGGTTGGTTGCCTATTACTCTGTTTCATTAACAGCTCCACTTCTATTATTGTGCATTCTAATACTTCTTATTTTCCTGGAGCAGTTCAAGTACTTCCTGAAGGACCCTGTGAAGTATGATGTTAAATACCAGGTGTGCTTCAGCTGGTTCTCCCACTCTTTTACTAGTACTTCCGATCCAGTTCTGAAGCTCTCTTAACTAGTCGGAACCTACTAGTAGGGAACAGCTTGAGGTAAACCATAATCTGATTCGGACAATCTTACTTTGCTGATAGGCAAGTGCGCAGCCGTTCTTCGTCTTCGGCCTACTGGTGACAGCCCTGGCAACCAGCCATTAATGGAAGCATCCAACTTAATCCGAAACCGCAACCATTCTGCTACCGAAGAGAGGCAAATTGTTCCAAGGTGTCCGGTTAATAAGTGCAGGGGGTAGGAAGAGAATGTATATTTACTTCTACTAGAACACAGATCGATTTTGTAAGGGTCTTGTGGTGGGAGGAAGGAAAGGTTAGCAATATCGCTGGATGTTGTAGTAGGGTCAGTAGGTGGACACGGTAAGATTGTTATATTGTGCCATTGTTAGCGGCTGAAACTGGCAATGCTTTGAACAAGCAGTTTTGCGTAGGCCGTATTGTTGTATGAGAAATCCAGAAAGATTGGTGACTGCCCATCCACAATAGAACGAGTTCACAGCATTCAGGAGAAAGAGCATAACTCGGTGTCATACCATATATCAATGCACAAAGCTGGGAAGCTGGCTAGTAGTGTATAGCGAGTCTTTTCTTCGATTGTCCAGCGTGGTTTTGAAGAGTTGTCTGTCAAAGGCTCAAAGCAAGTATGGGAGACGGAAGAGCGAGCACATCAGCAAGTCCTTGTTAGAATTGCTGTTTCCAGTGTGCTTACGCACTCTCACCGAGAGAAATAAGATAAACTACATATTACGCAGGCTGTAAGTCCAGGACAGGTGGTTGCTATACCTACAAGTCCAGGGCAGGAGGTTTTCTATGTTTTCAGTTCCGTTCTGGTCTTTTGGTGTGCCAAACTAACTACATCCTTTCCTGTATGAAGAGAATGCAGTATGTAGCCGAAAGAACAGAAAAAGATTCTTGAACCAACAACTACATTAGCAACATTACTGAAACAAAGCATGGTTACAGACTCAAGACCTGAGGCATTAGGGACTACATGGGGTAGAGCCAGAGAACACAGGCTGCTAAACCGACGACAAAGCCTGAAGAAACCTGCTTCAACACAAAGCCATCACGACGACCGCTAACACTTGGCTATCATCAGCACCTAACCCAAGCAAAGCACGCATGATCATACGCGCACATATGACCACCGACTACATGCGTGCTGGCGACTGACTGACGCACTACATTATTCAGGGCACGCATGCCACACCCGGAGTGGCCGGCACGTGCTACGACGACTAGTCTACACTACACCTTCCTGCAGCTATACTAGTACATGCTACATACTGGGCAGGCATCTGATCTAGGACTTGGTCCTGAACTTGGACTCATCGATCTCGATGCCCTCCCGGGCGGCGCGCTCGCCGCCGGACTCCTCGTTGGTGCTCAGGCCGCCCTTCCTCCCCATCTCGCTGTAGCCTTCGTGACCCAGCTGCTCCTTGCGGGTCTCCCCGCCCTTGCTGCCCATCTCCTGGTACCCCTCGTGGCCCAGCTGCTCACTCCGGGTCTGCCCGCCCTTGCTGCCCATCTCCTGGTACCCCTCGTGTCCCAGCTGCTCCTTGCGGGTCTGCCCGCCCTTGCTGCCCATCTCGCTGTAGCCCTCGTGGCCCAGCTGCTCGCTCCGGGTCTGCCCGCCGCGGCTGCGCCCTGCACGCACACATCAACAGAGGAAGGAACACAGTCGTCGTTACATTGTTGGTCAGTTCTTGGGCCATTTACGCGCGCGCGCAGGTATACAATATAGTATGTAGACTAGTCGAGCTAGAGAGATGATCAAAATGGCCGCCGGCCGCCGGCCAGCCGTAGGTTACAACAACAAACCTTCGGCGAGGTGCTCCTGCGCCTCGAGGGTCTTGCCGCCGGTGCCGCCGGGGACGACGGTCTGGCCCTCCTCGGCCTTGCGCTCCAGCTCCTCCCTGCTTTCCTGACCGGACGCCATCCTATCGTCGAACTAGCTAGCCAACGAAGCTCACGATCGAGCTCTCGCGGTGTGGATTGTTGCTAGGCGTACGCAGTACTGCTCTTAGGTTTTGCTGTTAGCTACGTACTGGCTTGCTTTTGTGCGATGGATGGAGGATCATATATGGCGTCGCCTTTTATAGCCGTGCAAGGAGGGGCGGCGCGTCGCGAGGCCAAAGCCGGCCGACCGGGGCGGGGACGTGTGCGCCGACGCGGACGAAATGCAGGGTCCCTCGGCGCCCGTGCAGCGCGACGCGTGTGCGGCGAGGCCTCGCGAGGGCGACACGTACGCGCGTGTCGATCGAGGGCCTGCGCGCATTTCTCCGGGCGGAGAGATGCACTCCCCCGCACGCCATGCGTGCGCGTGCGCCGTAGTACAGTATATACTAGTACTTCAGTAGACCGTAGTTATCCAGCCGCGCGCCCCGGCCCGGAGTACGTACTGTAGCATGGGGACGAGGTGGTGCTCCGGCCATGCTGCATTGCCGCCGCGTGTATGCATGCGCATGCGCTCGGCTCCCGAGCCGACCGAGAGGCATGACCGATGAGACCAGGTGCCCCGGCCAGACAGTGTACAGGGATGGCATGGACCGCCTGTACGTTTGTGTTTGCCCACTTCGTCTTGGCATTTTTCTGTCCGATAAGTGTGGTCACTCATCACGGAGACGCGCCATATTATAGGTCGTGTATGTATGCAATGTCAGTGGAGTGGTGGGCTACAATTTCCTCATTACTTCCTCCATCTCAAAAATATGTAAATCTTATTTTTTGAGAAGTCAAAAAATATTTAATTTTGACTAAATTTATAAAAAAATAGTATCTATATTTAGATGTTTAATAAAATTTATTACAAATATATATTTTATAATTAATCTAACGATACTTATTACACATATAAACACTAATACTTTTTAAATTATATTTAGTCAAAATTAAAAAAATATTTTTATTAAGAAACAAGATTTATATGTTTTTTTTTAGACGGAGTGAGTACATTACATCCTACTCAATCTAGCCACATAAATCTAGGATCTATGCGTAGCTCCAAATTGAACCACGCGTCCGAACGTAAGCGGTGGAGAGTTTTCTTTAAAGTGGAGATGGAAAAGACACATAGCAGTTGAAACTTCATATGGGATATCTATAAAGATCTTTATTTTTGTTGATACCTGGCTACTGTAGCTCAACAGTAATGGGTTATCTTCAGATACATATTACTGTCCATTCTACAGCACCGAGTACACTGTAGCTTGCCGGGTGCACTATACAAATACGGGTATGCTGTAGTATATGGAGTTCGCTGTGTGAGCATACGCCCGCGGAACAATTTTTTTCCCCTACACCCCCTTCTAATTTTTACCCAGCACCCGTGCGAAGCACGGGGTCTTCGTCTAGTATAAGTGGTTTTTCTATAAAATCAACAAGCACATTGTTATTTATCGTGCCTATAAAAACCAGATAGGTTCTTTCTTAAAACGCTGATGGATGGTTTTACAAGTTTTCTATCTCAATTTCCCTAAAAGGGCCTGGATCATTCTTTGTGTGTGTGTACATCTTGTCATCAGCTTAAGAAAGAGAGAAGATTAATCCCTTATAAAAGTTAACAAGAGATTGACTGAACGCAATGATGTGAACAGACTTAATTTGATAGAGTGGTGCAATATTGATCAGGTATTTAGAGCTCCAAACTAAGTGAGCGTTGGAAAGGAAGTGAGTGGCCGAGGATGATATAGTTAGGGGAGGCCATAGAAAATGAGAGAAATTTTTTTGGCTCTTTAAAATATTATTAGTTGGAAGCGAGTGGCTCTTTAAAATATTATTAGGTGGAAGCGAGTGACAGAAGCGAGTGGCGAAAGAAGCGTGATGCATTTAGAAGAAAAAAAAAAAAAAAAAAAAAAAAAAAATGTACATAAGAGCAAAAAACTGATGTACATCTTTTGGAGTGACTGTTAGAAGTGAAGAACTATTTTAATTTATCAATCATTTCAATAATGTTTTAGTTTATCATCAGCGATTTCAATATTTTCAATAATGTTTTTAGTTTATCATCAGTGATTTCAATATTTCAATAGTATTTTATCTTATCAATATTTTAATAGTGCTTTGTCTTATCAACCTCAGATGGTTCCGTAACGTGCTTAAAGATGTTCTCCGTGATTCATTAATGACCTTGAGTTCAAAGTTTGAACACATAAATAAATTTCCTTCTTCCAAAAAATTATCTTTCTTTAAGAGAAGTCGATTGCGTCCAGTGGTATTGTGTAGTAGTACTATCAAGAAAAAAGTTTACGACGTGGTGACACTTAACAACATTAGGAAACCAGAACCAGTGCAAGCAACAGCAGATATGACTAAGGAAACCGCCAAAGTAGCTTTACATTACTGATTATCATATTGAGGAGCCATGGAACATGCACTGGGTACAAAGTGTCAACAGAGGACTCTGCATGTTCAACCACTTTGATCAGGTGGACACGTACGAGTGTATCCATGGATACAAACAGGCTAGAGAAAACTACAAAATCCTGAAGCAAACCTGCCACTTGACGACACCTAAGAAAATCACTGAAACTTTGACTGACTAACATGATTACTAGGAACTAACTGAACCCTTCTCGAAGCATGCATGATCATACACACACGTACACGTATGCATGATCGCCTACACGCATGCTGAGACACCCTACATTGTTCTTCTGCTACTTATCCAAAGCAGAAACAGTACTAGCTACGGCCAAGGTACACTAACACGAACGCTGCGTACGCGCGCACGCGCGTCTAGGACTGCTTGTTGCTGAACTTGGACTCGTCGATGTTGGCCCCCTCCCTGGCGGCGCGCTCACCGCCGGACTCGTCCGTGGTGCTCAGGCCGCCCTTCTTCCCCATCTCTCTGTACCCCTCCTGCCCCAGCTGCTCCCTGCGAGTCTGCCCTCCGCGGCTGCGCCCTGTAGATCAGCGTCGATAAGGCAAAAAGATGGCTGGCACTGGCAGTCGGTTATTACGTACCTTCGGCGAGGCGCTCCTGGGCGTCCAGGCTCTTGCCGCCGGTGCCGCCGGGGACGACGGTCTCGCCCTCGCGGGCCTTGTGGTCCAGCTCCTTCCTGCTCTCCTGACCGGACGCCATTGCCGTCTTAACTAGCTAGCTCTAGCTAACTCACCGAGGCTTGGACTTTGCTGGAAAGGTCAGGGATGGCACTACTAGCTACTACCACGTGAGTGTTGTCTTGGGGCTGTCGTTGTTGATGGCGACTGTGAGGACCCCCGGCGCCGGCCTTTTATAGCAGCTGATGGGCGGTGCGCCGTGAGGGCAGGCGCCGGCGCGTGTGCGCCGACGCGGACGCAACGCAGGGACAGCTCGTGAAGTCGATAGCAACGCGGCGCGCGACACGTGCGGCGACACCCTCCGGCGGGCGACACGCATCTACGAAGCGGAAGCGAGAGCGTCCCGTCACTACCCGAATCCAGTTTTCTCCCGTCGGGGCGAAGTATTCTCCTCGGTTGCATCACTCCGTCACGCGCGCCTACCTTCCCCTGCGTTTCCGCTGTACCGAGGAGAAAAGCATCTAACACCGTCAGGGACGCCCTCAAAACCAAAATTCTGTAGCTGAGCGCACGCTCCAATTTTTGGCGTGGCCCACGTATTAGAGAGAAGGGTGAAAATAGAGCGCGGGCTGGACGTATCCGGCGCCGCCGCCGCCTCACCAACATTCGTCATCCGTCGCCGCGGCGTCCTCCCGACCTGCGCCCAGCAGCCACAGCTGAGCCCACTCTAGATCTAAGAGGTCGTAGTTCCGGGAAGAAGGCAAAGGCACAGCGATGGTTCTGCAGCCATCGCGTGGTGCAGCGGCCATGCTGCCACGGTGAGAAATTACTATCTATCTCTATACCTCTTCCTCTCAGATCTACTCTATCTCTCTCCTTCAATCAGTAGAGGGTTCGTTACTTCGTCGCTGGGAACTGGATGCGGAGGCCACGGCGACAGCAATCCTCCACGAAGAGCGACCGGCGAGGCTGCATTCCCCTGCAACCCCCTGCTCTAGTCCAATGGCGGTACAACCTAGGCATGTTTATGTGATTCTCACATACGCAACCTTTTTTTTAAGGAACACATACGCAACCTGTTGTTCAAATCTGTTGTGGTACTATGGATATTCGTAGCTTGGAAGCATGTGCTTCTTCGTGATTAGGATTTAGGAATGGCTATATATGTATTTGTGAGTGAAGATAATTCTGCAATTCTGTACACATGTGGCTCATTAATCGTTTGCGTCTATGTCTGTCCATTGTCTGGGAAAAAAGATAGGAGCACTTTAACCGCCATTGGTGTATTTGCTGTTACATTTGGAAGCATGTGCTTCTTTAGAGGCTTTACTTTGTTTTTTTTTAAAAAATCTTCAGATAGTACGGCCTTGATGCATTGTAAGCCAGTATGGCACCCATTTTTTACTCCATCTTTGAATGATAGTACTCTTCAAAATTGTTTCTGCAGATCCATGGATTTGAGGCGCCATGGGCCAGCAAGTTCTCATGACTCGTAGTGTCCCAGCAAAGGTGAGTTTGCTGCCCCCACTGTATATTGGAACTATATATAGTTGATTATATAGTACTTAGTTTCAGTTTTGGATTCAAGCTAAACAATTGTACTGACTGCCATAAATCATGGCTTTGCTGCCACGACCTGTATCTGCAGGTTTCCCTGTTCCCTGCCTTTTAAACAAATGTATTGACTGCCATATATTATTTGGCTTCTTTGAAAATCAATTTTTTGGATCTGAAGATAGTTGTCACTTAGGGCTGAAGGAAGTGTCAGAACTATTTTTAAGAAAGTGTGCTTAGATTTACTGAAACTAGTATCTAATCTTCCATGATAAATGAACCCCAATATAGTATCAAGTTTTCTTCAGTTACTATATTTCTGGTTTCTTATATATAGTTTGTTAGCTCTTGCTTTCTCAGCTTTCTTCTCATCATGTGTGATCATGTCTCTTTGATATCATAGCAGTCGGCGTGGATTGTCTGACTTACTGGAGGTAAGTCACCTGTGACTTACCACCCATCGGATGCCCTCGATTTCTTATCCAGTGGCTAATAAAGGAAGCAACTTCTTCACTTCAAATAGGAAAGCCCACTAGCAGTTTTGGCCTAAATAAAGCCCAGTGCACACATACCCTCTCACTATTTTAGATACTGGTAATTAAAAAAAATACATGCTGGCTGTAGAATAAGCACACGAGCATTTTAGTAAGTATTTTCAATTTCAACAGTTACATGCTCCAAATAACCAAGATAAGTTCCACCGAAAGACACCACTATATCAGATCATATATATATTCGTAAAATTAGCCACATAATTGTTAGGGCTAAAAACAAAATAATCTTCACCAAAAGCCATCTGTTAGCGCACTTGTGCTAGACGAATTTGCCTGAAAGAACAAAATATCCTCCCATGTGGTAGCGGCCTAAAGATGATATGGAATAGACATATAGTCAATTGTGCTAGTACCCTAGAAAGACAGAGAGAAGAGTTAATTAGGGAAAAAATTAATAGTTAATTCTACACAAATGAACAAGAGAGTTATTGAAACTACCATTATCAAATCTATAAGGCGACCAAAGACAAAAGTATTCTGGTTGTTTTGAGCATTATCCATGGATTTTTGAGTTTGTACACCTCCATCATTCTCTTCATGTTGCATTAAGCCCAATCTTGTTTGTTAGCAAGTAGTAATAAATAGTTACAATATATTGCAAGGTTTGAGGCAACGTACATTAGAATCATTTGGTAATTTGTTTTGGAACTTTCGAGTCTTGTCGAGCCAACTTCTATGTCGCTTTGAATTTTTTGGTTGAATGTCTTTCTTCTTTAAGCGTGCAGCACTAAGCATGTCTTCATCTTGTTGAATACTTGGCTGGACACTGTATGAATCAGACAAAATACTTGTAGATACACTGAGTTTGTCCTTCAGCTGATTACTAAGACAATCCAGTACATTATCTACCAAAAGGCAACACTCTATTGAGCTTGCAGCCTGATATGCCAAGTTCCAAAATTTATGAGACATGCACTTGTAGCGAAGCATAGCATCTAGTTTTGGATTTTCATTGATGCTTCTTCCTTTGTTATCTTGTATAGTTACATACCTTGCTTCCCTTGTCCAACGTTTCAGAATGTAATGGTCAGGCAATAACTTGATATTCATCAAGTCAAGAACTTTCAAAGCATGGCCACATAATACACCAGTCCGTGTAAACTGCTCACAGTTGCATGAAGCTGTCTGCTCAAGTGGATCACCAACAACTATGCGCTCTTTTTCAGAACTTAAATCACCATTAGACCTCACAATCGAAACAGCATAGTTGTTATTTTCATCCAATGCTCTAGTGCATGCTGCCATGGACCTCTCATATTCAGCTTGGAATGCTTCAAATATTTGGGGGCTGTAAAGGTTGCTTGCTTGCACTAGCATAGGTGTTCTCATTCTTATTCTAGGTAGTTTTTTCCTAGCTTGAAATTCTTCATCTAGTTCCTTATTTCTTTTTCCTTGCCCCGCTCTTTTTCAAATGCTTTAAAAACCGAATGATGTCAAAATCTGATTTTAAATGGTTTTTCAAGTCACTATTGAAACTCTCACTTAATTGAGTGCTTCTCATACCCAAAGTGAAAACATCTCTCATGTAACATTCAGCCCATTTGTCCTTGAACTTGTAGATGCTATCAAGCCATGACACCCTCTTATTGTCAACCTTACTCCTCATGATGTTAAATGCTTCTTCAAAAGCTGTCTTGTCCTCAATGCTATACATGCAAGCACTAAAATCTGTCAAAATATTTGATTCTTCATCTTCACCATTTTTCTTCTTTTTTTTGAGCATATCTTCATCATTTTTCTTCTTGCATAGATGCTTTACAGCATTTTGCATTATGTGATGAGTGCACAGTCCATGCCAAGCTTCTGTGAATACCTCCTTAACAGCATTTCCCATTGCAATGTCTTGGTCAGTAAATATAGTTCTAGGTTGTTTCTCATTGTGTGCAGCTAGAAAAGCTTTAAATAGCCATGTAAAAGATGCACATGTTTCATCAAATAGAAGAGCAGCTCCAAAAATAACAGTCTCTCTGAACTGATTGAATCCAACAAAAACACCAAAAGGCCTATACTCTTTGTTTGTGCCAAAAGTAGTGTCAAAAGTCACCACATCACCAAAGTGAGCATAATCAATTATTATCTTAGCATCAGCCCAGAAAATATTAGTTATATGTTCTTCCACATCTAATTGTAGAGCATAGTTGAAAGAAGGGTTCTCAGAGATCTTATCTTGAAAATACTTCAACATGCTTCCTGCTTGACCATATGCCAACTCCCTTTGACGCCTGCCCTGCAATTAGTTTTTTTGATCACGACAAGTGTAGCTGAGATTCATTGGTCCTCCAACTTGGCGACTCGCCAACTCATGGGCAGCTTTTGAAACGACCCGTGATTTCCTCGAAGGGAAATCCACAGAGTACATCGAATACAGTTGATACCACAGTTCATACATCACGAAAGATACAATTTACAGAGTATTACAACACTTGTAACACGCTTAGGTACATCTTGTCCTAGCGATAAACGCACACAAGTCAACATCAGAGTAGGCGTATACGTAGCGCCATAGCGGGTGATGGCTACTCTTTCACAAACGATCATCAGAGTCGGGGTAGAGTATCAGCGGGCGTAGACTTGATCTCCTTAACCAAACTTGAGTGTAGGAACGAGACCACCTAATCCTTCCAGCTCCATCATTGTCATAGTCCTCCTCGGGTGCCAAACCTGCTCAACTCCATCAGTACGATTTGTACTGGCCACTGGCTCCCACCCTATGCTTTGCTTTGCTATGTGGTAAGTGGAATGCAAGGGTAGAGAGAAAAGACCTATATTTGGCTGTAGTTTTCCTATGCTAGTTCATGAAGTAAAATATAATATAGTTCATCAAGTTTTAACCCATCTCATCCACACATCCATCCATCCCACCCACATCCACATCCACATCCATGTCCACACATCTCACCACACTCTCACTCTCTAGTCGGCAAGGAAGACTCCCGCTCCTCCTTGCCTCAACGGCCTAAGCCGGAATCCAACAGCACCCAGGGGGAGAGAAGAAAGGACACCTCTCACTATAACGATCGTATGGTACTCACAGGAATGTCCATACCGGGGACACGGCTATACGTATAGATTTAGTAACTCTGCAGAGCTTGTACACCTGGAACCATAAGATCACCATCATCGACGATGCCTCGTCTAGGTTGATACCAAGCCGCCCGCCTAATCGGCCCAATGCCACTCTACCACTCGCCTTTGGGGCACCACGGAGATCCACCCCAAGACGCCGAGACGTGAGGCGTGGTACCGGATCCCGATGGATACCACGCTGTCTCGGGAGGGTGTGGGTCTCGGCACCCACCTCCCTACACTATCACCTACCAACCTAGTAGTAGCGGCCCGGGGGGCCGGCTAGTCGTCAAGTCGGACCCCGCCCATTCGAGAGACAGTGGTGTGCATGAAAAGGTCCCGTGAACCGCAGGAACGCCAAACCAGTCCTTAGTAGGACCGGGCAGGATATCTTCACAAGGGGCTCGACGCCCGTGCCTCGACGGCACCTCCATTCCGGGGATTCGTCCCACAAAGACACTCCTCCCCGGAATCTACTCACATCACATGTACCCGCCATAGGTACTCTCTCACATAGGGAGTGCCTAGATCACACTCTCCCAGCAAGACTTGTCCCCTGACTCGTCGTAGATCCTGCCCAGTCGACACAACCCTCACCACACACCCAAGACACACGCCAAGATCTCTCCCATGTTAACCCAGTTATCCGGTTTACGGCACCACGTGCCTTAGCCACACACACAAACATGTATGAGTAAAGTGTAAGTGTGTAGCAAGTATCATGAAGTAGACGAGCGTCTATCCTAGCCGCGGGTGTGCAGGGGAAAGGTTGCGTCAAGGCAATGGCTTATCAAGCAATCTACCATGCAGCCTATCACAGTTCATTTGCATAAAGTAAAGCGCTAGCAGCTACATATTGCATGCCTAATAGGATTCTACGAGGTTGGGTGGGACGTGGCACCTGTTTATAGCAATCCATAGTCATCTGCATCTGGTTGTCCTTGTCATCTTCCTCCAAATGGATCTCCTGTCTACCCATCATCACCGTGATGCAACTACCTCGGTAAAGCGACAAACAAGGCAAGGAGCAATCAATCCTTAACCAAAAATCCAATACTCCCCAAAAGGCGATAAGATACAAAAGGAACTAGATAACTCCAAATAAACACCAAAAGACTTAGCCCTCGCGAAGAGTATCCGATCCTCGGGCTCGAATAAATAGAGGTGGTTGTCTGCGCTAAGCACAAGCCCTGATCACGACCATGGTATAGCCAGTACTTCCTGGGTCGATCGTGTCGACCTATACGGCTTCAAAACAAGAGGCCTTGATCCTAACTTAACTTAACCAAACACCACGGTTGCGACCTTCCGATCCGGACACCACGGAAATTGGCGGAGACCGGAGGATCACAAGTAGGAGAGAAATGGGAAATAGGAACAACAGGGTGTGGCCCTTGCGGCCTTTAACCCGCAAGTCACAACTATATAGGATTCGAGTAAAAACGATAATCATGAAATAGAGGAGTTGTGGCTAGGTTCCAAGGCTCTTGGGCTTACCCGTCATGGTAGCGACGGTAGCAAAAAAGAGATTGGAATACGAACAAAGAGAGGAGCGGCTACAAATCATCTCGATCCACACGACACAACAACGTCGGGGAGCCGAGAAGAGAGTAGCACACATAGGGGGATGGAGAAAGAGAGTTAGCTAGGCATGTCCATGCCACGGTCTTGGTCACATCCTCGAAGAGGATGGTTTTCGAACGGTCGATAGGGTCGACTCACACGGTTCGAGAACGAGACATAGACCATAGCTTCGCTAACTAAAAGAGATAGTCCGGCCTTTGATCCAATCATCATGGCTAAGACGGGATCAAATAGAACGAGCTAGTGGGGGAAAAATAACAGGTAGAAAAGAGAGGGAGCAGTGGTCTACCCCTTCCAATGCACAGCCACGGCAAAGGCATCGGAGAGGAGCGATGCATGAGAGACCACACCTCTTGTAGGGTACCTCGACCAAGGTGCACTATATGCACTAAGGCATTCTCTAGGGTCTCAGCGGTGCGGTTGTCACCGTGGGAGCCTAAGGAATGCTAGGATCTCACTAGGTACAAACATACTAGGGTTTAAGCACAAAAGAACCAAAGAGGAAAAACGAGGTCCACCTCCTTTGATTCACTCGCCATTGCGATCGACGGAAATCAAAGGAATAGAACAAGAGGCAAATAAAGAACACTAATAAACATGGATATGCAAGAAAAAGAGACTCTGGTTCCACGGCACTTCGGTCCACATGACATGGCGATAGTCACTGATCGAAGGTGGTGGAACAAGAGGTTCGATCCGTGCCCTACTAGATTAGCGAGAATCGAAGGAGAGCAAAAAGAAGAATGGTCCCGCACTCTTCTTGACCTACCTGTCATGGCAAAGGACGGTGGTCGAAAGAAGAGATGAAGGTCTTGCACGGTTCCGTGATCCACACCAGCTTGTAGGGCACCACGTCCTCCGTGCAACCAAAGCGGCAAAAGCTATTCCTCAGGTTCGTAGCGATGCGGTTGTCATCATGAGAACCGGGGAATGCTTCGGTCTAGGTGGTGCAAGGGGAAAATAGTACAAGAAAAGAAAGGAAAGAAAAGAGGTGAAGCCCGATGGTCATGGCGAGACAACTCGCGGCTATGAGCTTCACCTAACAAGGGTTGGCTCCCCGTCGTCCCCACAACGATCCGCTTCCTAGTTCGTCTCCCACTAGACTAGGTCACAAAGGGCCCTCCCAACGGGTGATATCCGCAGGGTCAAGGTGAACCTAGGGTCAAAAAAGGGGTAGCTAGCACGTGGTTCCACGAGGTCAACCAAAATACGAAAGGAGGGATCACATTCGGCGTTACGACCACGGCGAGATGAACTCACGATCGCACGTTCGAAAACATTGCTCCCTACCGGCTCGAAGGCTCGGTCCACGACAAGCATACACCATACAAACACAAAATATCGACCACACGGGGTAGCACACATCCATAGCATGATAGACAACCCGGCTCGAAGGCACAACATAGGCATAGATATAGATATCAAGTGCATAAAGAAAAGTGGGGCTTTTGCCGACGCCGAGGATGGCGTCGGTGGGTTTCGAATGTTGGACCTTGGCGGGGGGCGGCGACAAGGATGGTTGGCCTTCCGCGCGGAGCGATGATGGCGGAGGACCACGGCCAACCGGGCTTGGCCCTTAGCTCGCTGTAGCCGCCGCCGGCCAGCTCTGGCCAGCTGTGGCCACCTGAAACCGGCTCTGGCCAGCTCTGGCTGGCCGCGGCTGGCCGGGGAGTGGCCGCAGCCTGGCCAGAGTAGGCTGTGGCTGGTCGGCGGAAGCCGGATGAGGCCGGGGATGGCCGGCCCTAGCCGCTACTAGCCGCAGCCTTCCCGCAGGAGGAGTAGGATCACGGCACGAAGGCCGGAGTCAATCGAGGAGTTCACGTCCATGCAAGGAAGGGGAGCTTTTGACCATAGGGAGGCTCACCGGCGATGAGGGAAGCTACGGCAAGGCGGTGGAGTTGTGGTGAAGGCCGGGGCTGTGGTGGCACGACGGTGAGGTAGCAGTAGCGCCTTCACGTCGTGCCGAAAACGGGCAGGCGCTGGAGGCAATGCAGCACCGCGCGCGCAGCCGCGGCGTCGGTGGCGAGCTCAAATGGTGGCGACCTACCAGGCGGCTATGCTTGCGTTGGCGATCTTGATACCGTGACCGTTGGTCTGCGGCGCGAGGGCGTGGCGGCGCCAGCCGAAAGCACGGGCGTTTGGGCAGGTGCGGCGTTCCCTTAGCGCGCCGCTCGCCGAAGGTGGCACGCTGCCGGGCGGCGCCGCGAGGAGGCATTGCAGACGCGGTCGGGAACGGCAAAGACGGGGCGGCGCCCGAGGTCGTGGCGGGCGCCGCCGCGGCCGGGCCGAGGCACGGGCGGGGCGTGGGCGGTTCGGGCCGCAGGGGCGGCGGCGACGTGGCACGGCCAAGACGCCGGGCAGCACGGGCGCCCCGGCTTGGCGCGCTGCCCGCGGCGCAGCAGCAAACGCGTGGACGCAGGAGCGCAGCCGGCGGCAGCCGCGGCGGCGGCGTGGTGGTGCTCCGCGGGCGACCGGGCAGGGCACGGGTGGCCGGCCGGGCGTGAGGCCGCCGGCCGTGGTGGCAAGGCGGAGCGCGGTGCTTGGCCGCGTGGAAGACATGTGAGAGATGAAGGCGGCGGCCGGAGGTGGACGAAGGGAGTACGGCGGCCAAGGGAAGAGAAGGGGGGCGGCCGCCGCTCTTATATGGCATAGCGGCTAGGGGTTCCGGGCATCGACGACCGGATGCCTCGGCGTCCATACTTGAGGCTACGCGGGCGTGCATCGAGGCGGTAGCAGCGATGCCGGGCGGTGGGGGCTACGCCGGGCGGCGGCGCGCCCGGGAGCCAGCGCCCTAGGGTTCGGAGGGCGGGTACGCGCAAGCCGGGCCACCCGGCCTTAGCGGGCCGCACTGGGCAGTGGTGCGGCTGCGGGTCCCTCAGGGAAGAGGTGGCGAGTTGGGGACTGTGGGCCTACGACGTGGGGAGAAGGAGTGGTGCTGGCGTGGGCTTGCTAGAGGCTGCGGCCTGCTTGGCGAAGGAAGGGGGAAAGGGGCAGGCCTGAAAGCCGAGCCGGGCCTGGGAAGGGAGAGGGAGGAGGTCGGCTGGGGCTTTCGGCCCACGGCAAAAAGAGGGAGCTTTCCTATTTTCGTTAAAGGTTTTGAGTTGGATTTAGAGAGGGTGTGAGATAATTCCAAAGGGCGGTTTCGGGAAGAGATCCGGGAGATAAATTGGGAAGGGATCATAAGATTATTGAAAGGAATTCAAAGAGACAGAAAGGAGGTTGTCTCTTTTTCAATGGCTTGAATTTGAGAGGTTATGAAGGGGATTTGCTATGGACTTGTGCTCTCCAAGCACGGAAACCAAAACAAACTCAAGAGCATTAGCACTCATCTACAAGCATTGCTATATGAAATGCAACGATTTGTTAACTAATCCTCCTGCGTTTGACCTAGGTCGGTCTTAACACTACATGCTCCACACATTGTAGGAAAAATTTTAAAAAGTTCAAATTTTTGGTGTTTGGAAAACCTAGGATGTTACAGCTTTTGGCCTAATTCCTGAATCATCAGTAGCCTCAATTTCAAAAGCTTGCACTTCTGAAATATTTCTTTGTGATAGCATCAAGTGACATGTTTGTGGCAAGTGAAGAACATGATTGTGCACAACAATTAGATCAAGCACTTCATAGTTCCCTGAAACTCGATCTAATGTAAGAGTCATACGAACTTGACAACCTGTTCTTGTTTCTGCTTGAGGATTCTTTGTGATGTGATCTCTCTTGTCTCGTGCTCGAAAACCCTCCTTGGCACACACATATCTACATGAAGTTACCTTCCCATCAAATTTACTTTCATTTGTGTACCTTTTTCTAACCTCAAAACCTGCACGGCCTCCATAGTTCACCCAAAATGTCCAAGCATCATCCAAGTTTTTAAACTTCTGACCAACTTGAGGTACCCAACTAAGCGGATTCACATTCTCTCTGTACATGAAAAAATGCATTCTCATTGCTCGCAAGTACAGACAATATAGAAATAAAGTTTGGAATGTGAATATAACTTACTTGTTGGTTTGTGCTTCTTCCATTAAATCTGAACTGTATTCGGACTACAGCATCAGCACGAGCCTGCAGCAACGTCAACTGACAGCATGAAGCGAACCGAAGCGAATGAAGGACGGATGAAGGTGATATCAGACGCACGAACGCAGACGTACCTGGACTCCAGAAAAGCTCGGAAGGCAGCGACGCGTGCGCGGGCGAAGTTGGGCAGGCGGCGGCGCGGACGCGGCGGCTGTGAAGCAGAGCAGTATATCGCGCAGGCGGCGGCGTGGACGCGGTCGCGGCTGGGGCAGCGGCGGCGCGGACGCGGTCTTGGCTGGGGCAGCGGCGGCGCGATGCTCGACCGCGACGGCGCGCCAATCCCGCCCAAATTACCGCGTGCGTCGTCAATCTCGCGCCATTTTCTTTTCCGGCGGCTGCAGGAGCAAGCGGTCGTAGGTCATGTGGGAACGGGAACTGGGCCTTATTTGGGCCAAGAAACAGTACTGGGCTGTCATCATTTGTGAACTGGCAAAGGTGATCTTTTATCAGCCGTTGGATGGCAATTCAATGGCATCGAGCAGGGAGCAAGTTACCTGTGACTTGCCTTCAGTACGTCAGGCAATCCATCCAGTATTTTTATGTCTGAACATCATATTGTAATGTGTAATGATATCATATTTGGACACCATCCTATTCAAGTGATGCTTTGATTTTTTCTAGAAAATCTTAGCACTAGCTAAAAATAATTCCTTTTTGATGTAGAGGGAAACTATAGAGGGATCTAACTGTTTCCTATTTCAGGCCCTATGGGATTTAACTCTTGCCTAGCTGATCTGTTCTTTCAGGTACTACTACAGCTAGTGGTTTGTTTATTACTTTTTTTTGCAGGTCACTGCTAACAAAAAACAAATAGAGATACTAAGTGACATGCTTAATGAAGAAGTGAAATGGAAAAAATTATTGTTGGCCACTGCACAAGCTACTGATGGTAAGATAAAGCATGCCTTGCTAGATATTTTAGATAATGGGATAAAGGTAGCTGCTTCTCTGCCGTTGTCGACTTTTAGCTGATGTGCGTTTATCCTCTTCCTGCAGTGAAACCCCTCTATTTTAGTATGCAATCCCACACCCGAGCATCCAAGAGACAGCTTTGTATTTTCAATTCTAAAACTGATTTGTGATTTATTGTTCAGTAAAGTACAAGCTAGGTTCTAAGGATAAATCTGTGTTTGAACATCAATTTCTCTTATATATGTGCAGTGGCATGGCCAAAGGCGTAGTATAGTTTTTTTCTCCATAGTAAGAGTTACCCTAATCCTGCGTAGCTGCGTGTGAGGCTCAACTGGCAGGAGTGGCTAATTGGTGGGCTTTGTCCCGTCGAGCATTTTCGACGGGTGTCGTCACGTACTTCCCTCGATGTTGTCGGTAGCCTTTTGGTTTCGGGGGTTTTGGGGCGGAACGAGGACGAGATGGATATCCCATTTCTTCGATGTTTGATTTGGGGCACAATTTGCCAGGGGACACCGTTAAAATGTGGCCTTTGCCATAGATCACTCAAAAAATCTATCTTTGCCGAAAGACATCTTAAATCTGAACAAATATGCCACAAGACACCAACTCATGATTCCAGCAGAAGCCACACGGAAATGGCGAACATGCCCTTGCCTTTTATCCTCTTATTACCCAAAAGCCTCGTACACTCGCATGAAGAAGGGCATGGAAGAAAGCGGCAGCGTGGCACACCTTTCCTCTGCCGGCGGCGCCTGCAGACGCAGGGGGGGGGGGGGGGCAAAATTACAAAAAACTTATAATCACCAAAGCCTAATTAAAAGAATTAAAACATACTCTATCGGTCTTGTTTTCTATGTCATTCTCGCTTTCTAAGAAGTAACTTTGATTAAATATATAAAAAATATTAATATTTATAGTACATAATTAATAGATAGACTATTTTAATAATATAAATTTATTTAGAAATATAAATATTGTTAGTACTTTCTCCGCCCCTAAAAAGAAGGTGGTAGCTTTTGCTCTCCGAAAATAATTGGTGGTAACTTTTATAAATAATAACTATCATCGATTATTAGTGCCATCAGAGAGATCTTTAAATCTAGTTTTTTAATAAAGTTATTTAGAAGCATAAATATTGTATTTTTTTATAAATCGAGTCAAACTTGTGACACGAACACCAAAAACTGCTTTCTTTTAGGGATAGAGGAAGTATTTTCTATAAATCTAGTCAAGGTTATTAACACGCAGACCGTAACGAGTAGGGACAGAGGGAGTACCAAATAAACAAATAAAATAATTATTTAGTTTTCTAATGCAAGGTAGAGGTGCATGTATTATTCAATTTGGAATGAATCCAAGAAATATGAGTAAGGATAGACCCAAAAACACAAAATAAATATAGCTAATCACATTGATTTTAAATGAGCACTTAGAAGTAAAAAAAATTATATCATATTACTTCTCCAATTCCTCTTCCAACATGCCTAAATATCAAATCCTTGAGGGCTTGGGGTGAGCGATTGTGCTCATTGCTGCTCTGCAGGAGAAAAGGCTATCGTAAATTACTTAACTGATATGCTTTTCTCTTGCTCCTAAATACATTTAGCTTAAAAAAAAGTTGGATGGCGGGGGGGGGGGGTGCCTTGGCCCACTATGGCCCCTTCCTAGCTCCGCCAGTGTGCAGACGGCAGTAGCGGCCCGGCTGTGCGATAGCGGCAACATTTGCTTCCTGCTGGCGGCGCTCGCAGATGGCTTCACTGGCATCCTTCCACGGCGGCTACGGCCCTCGTTGACCGCTGTGCATTGGCGGCGGCGGCTTCCTACGACAACACACATGGCGCAATAGGATTCGTGCCGCTTGATCCTTGAAGCAGATTTTATAGTTTCTCGACGCGAGAGGTACGCCGCGCCGCCGCCTTTTCCATTTGACTCGAGCGGGATTGCAAGAATCGGGGCGTACAGGCGTTGAAGAAGATGAAAGACAAGGGCATATTCATTATTTTGCGTGGCTACCGATTAAAATCGACTAAAATAATGAGTTTGGTATCCTATGGCAAATCAGCTCATATTTACGATGTTTTTAAGTGGCCTGTGGCAAAAGCCATGTTTGAACAGTGTCCTCTGGCAAATTTTGCCTAAAAAATTTGGGGAGATAAAAGCCTTATTCTGGAGACTGGTGCGCTCATGGTTTAGCAAGCTTTTACTTTGGAGCTCGATTATGCGATGTCCAAGGGTGGTTTGATCGAAGAACTAATATGGTTCTTAGTGGCTTTATATTTTTATAGAGTGGAATAATGTAAGTTTGTGGGAAGGGAGGGTAGCAAATGTGTGTTCATGCAGGGTTTAGTTATGTATCAAGGGAGAAGAGCAGGTAACTAGCATCGTCCCTAAAAACATCTTTGTAAACTGACGATTCGTCTACAAATGAGTAATTAATTGTTCAATTAAGAAAAAACAGACTAACAAACAAATAAAAAAAAAGCCACACCATCTGGAGAACCCTAAGCTAGACACGGTCAGCCGGTCACGGCATGTACAAGCGTCGCTCAAGACTTTCTGCGTTTGGTCTGGGGACACAGTGAAATGGGATGGATCCAATCTATTTTCGGA
Source organism: Chrysopogon serrulatus (assembly GCA_015844335.1). Lineage (NCBI taxonomy): Eukaryota > Viridiplantae > Streptophyta > Magnoliopsida > Poales > Poaceae > Chrysopogon > Chrysopogon serrulatus. The sequence goes on along the minus strand of JADLZL010006924.1, from coordinate 90,771 downwards.
GATAGAATAGTTTCATGTGTATATTTGGTTGAGGGGCTAAGGACATACATGTTTTGTGTTTGGTTGAAGTGAAGAGGATAAAAAGATAAAACAGACCCATACATCATATAGAGCCAGCACTTTATTCTATACATGTTCCATCTCGTCCTAGCGATTTGGAGATAGAAGCATCCTAACATCTTAAAAAAATATTTCTCTTTGAGTACATCTATGTCCTAACTTCTTCATGGCATATTTGTTCAGATTTAAGATATCTTTCGGCAAAGACAGATTTTTTGAGTGGTCTATAGCAAAGGCCACATTTTAACGGTGTCCCCTGGCAAATTGTGCTAATTTTTTATTGCCGTCTAACCTCCTTGTAGGCAAGGAATCAGTTTGGCCTCAAAACACTTGACAAATACTCCAGCTTTCCCCTTCTGGTTAGTGACGGATCCAGAATTTTTCAATTATGATTTCTTATTTGACTCTCAAACTCAAAATCCTTTTTATTTGTCTCAATGTTCCTTTCCTATGTGACATTTCTATCATCTACGTTAGACTTCACCGTGAGTTGCCCTCATACATGCCCGTGTAAAGAAAAATACCCTGAATACTCAGAGGAGAGGAATTGTTTAGTTTATTATCCAAGTCCCTAATCGGCCATGAAGGAGGCATATATGCGGACACCCAGTGCTTGGGCGTGGCCGAGCATGGGGGCTGCATACAAGTGGCCACAAGCGCCCAACGCAGGGCCAAAACTAGCACCCAACGTGGGGCCGAGGGCACCCAACATGGGGCCAAAGCTGCCTGGTGTGGCCCTGGCTGGCTAATGATGGGGCTCAGATACCTAGGTCAGGCCCTCTACAATATTGGTCTCTCCATTTGACGCCGGTGAATTAACAACCAGCAAGCTTTGGTACTGACCAGACTCAGTCATCCTATGAAGCGAGAAGAGCATACTCACTCCATCCCATAAAGACCGTCGTTTTCACTTCCCGATAATCAACTGAACCAATCTTGCATGATATCAGAGAACTTGGAGACAATGGAGGGGATGATGACCTCTCAAACGTGAATACTGGCAACATTCGACATCGTCCTACCACCATTGATGATCTTCCCGAAGAGCTAAAGAAACAAGTTGAGGCTGAGTTCAACGCCATTCTCAAGGCTTTCTTAGAAAGTTGCACTATAGATCGATGGAACAAGATTACTCAATACAAGGAAGCCAACTCCGCTGGATTGGTACCCTCTACATCAACGGCTACACCAAACACTTCCACTATGCTCACCACACCAGTTGCTCCTGCGACCGAGGTAACTACTAGTGCTCCTATCTATGATGATCCATACCCTACTCATGCTAATTTCGCTCAAATGCTGGTAGATGAAAGGAAAGTGTATAATAATAATCTTCAGCATCTTGCTAGCATACTTAGTGATCATATAGATAAGTTAGAAGGACGGACAACTGATTATGATCAATCAGGTGTTTTGCAGCCCCAATTTGGTATGCCATTGAATTATTATCCCAATCAAAGCTCCCACATAGTAGCTAGTAGATTGCCATCGGTCCCTTTGTTGCTTAGAAATAAACCAATATTCCTACAACTAGTGCTAATCCTATCCTTAATGCAAAATACGGGTCAAGGGACCATCAATGTCCAAAATTCGGGTTGTGTTACACAAACCAATAATAGGGCAACAGCAAATAGAGCATCGGCGAGGGCAAACATGGTTATTCTTAACCCGCCGGTGTCACCTAGTGCTATTCCTATTCTTAATGCAGTTCCCACTACTCATGCTACCAGTTTTAATGCAACTTTGAATTGGTTTAAGGAAGATTTGACTAGATCTCTTGAGAGTAGTTTAAGTTGTCACAGAACCGACGAATTCATATGAGATTAAATGTAATACTGTCCCTGTTAATAACGGTGACACGCATACACCGCTTCTCATATGAATCCGGTAGTCCGCCGAGTGTCATGAAGGACCTCGGTAAATCAACTTACATCCAGGATAATACATGATTAAGGTATATCATTCACCAGCATACAGAGTATTTAGTGGATAGTAAAGTATCTCACACACTGGGTTCCATATGATATTACAAACTGGTTCAAATATATTACAAGAGTGTGTTATTTATTCACAAATACAATAAGATAAAACTGTTTAACATTGCCAGTTTTATTCAAACCTCTTGTACAAGCATGGTGATAGGATTATAAATATGACCATGCCTGTTGGCCTCACTCATCAGAATCATCCACAGGGTTAAAGCAGAAATGCAATAACCTTCAAACAAAGTGTCACATGCAATGATGGGTAAAACCCTGAGTAGTAAATTATACTCCTTAAGACTTACCCGACAGGAAAAAAGGTATAAAAGACTCCAAGGGATTCATGATAGGTAGTGGGATGTAGTTGGCTAGCAATGTTTGCAGAAATGCTTACTAAGCTTACTTATTATTGCAAATGTTAAAAAGCCATTTTAACATTGTATAACTAGAACTAGATTGGCATCCTCTAAGCATACATTTGAATTAGAACACACAATAAACTAGAGAAGGTGTATCTATTATCATCCTTTTAACATCATCAACAAGTTTTATCCTTTTATTGCTATGTCACTGCGACAAGTTATAAGTTTCTCACTATCCGGGAGAGACGGTGATTCGAATCGATTACACCAGCTGGGTAAAGCCTGTATCACACACTCTCGCAAACCAGACCAAAGCTCGCTCGAGTCACTATTCACTCTATTCGAAAGATAGGATTGATCGTGCTATGCAAAGCTCAAGGTACTGCATCCTCACAATTCATGCCTGTTCAGCCCGTAGCTTGTAGTCATGCAGGGTTTTAAACCAGTACCCTCCCACCGTCCGATCGTCCCAACAATGCATCAGCAGTTCAATAACTACCTCGAATAAGCTAATCAGCTTCACAGCCGAAACGAGTTATTTGACTGTTATGTGAAGGTACGTTCAATCTCACACCTAGACCAGAGTACAATACAATCCTTAATTGACACAGACAGGAAAATCATATGCATACAAGACCTCCATGCCTTGCAGCTTCAACGTCACCAAGTCCCCTCTGGTCTCCAATTATAACCACCTCATGATTAAGGATATCATAAACACCAGTCCTAAGTGTTGCGGATGATAGAAATCATCCGACTTCTTAATAACCTAAGCCTAGCTAAGCATAAGCTAACTATTTAATCTAGTAAGATAACCAGGCTTATTTGTGGATAAGGTAATTATGTAGCAATGGTATCACAAAATTCCTATAAGCGTAATGCACATAACAATGTAACAATATTGAAATGAACTTGAGTAATGGTGTTTCAAAATAGAATGGTTAATTATGATGCTCCGGGTCTTGCCTCGGCAGAACGTAGAGGGTCCGTGGTTAGGACACTCCAGCAGTGGGTCAGTGGCTTGTCCTTGTCCTCTAGGTGACAATTCCTATGGATCCTCCTCCTCGATCACGGCGTACTCGACAAGAGCCTCTTCCTCCAATCCTATATGAATGTATGTGGTGCATAAATACCAAGAATGCATATAGGATGCATAATGATAAAATGCTATGGCATGAAATGATGCATGATGGGATGATCATGTGATTGACAATAATGGAAAAGCCACATAAGGTTCCATGTGTGCAATTCTCTTTCTCTAATGACAACACTATATTATCAGAGTTGGTTAAAAGAAACTACATATCACTTGTTTCTAATTATACTAAGTATGTGCATATGTCTTCTCTAGAACAAGTAGTTTGATCACTAGAGGGTAACACTACTACAGAAACTATTTGTAGCAACGCCTCTCTTTTTTTGTAGGGGCGGCTCTATATTAAACCGCCCCTACAAATGGTGGCCAAACGAACCGTCCCTACAAATCCATTTGTAGGGGCGGTTGGTGTTATGAGCCGCCTCTACAAATGTCTAGATTTGTAAGGGCGGTTCTATATCCAACAGCCCCTACAAATCGGATTTGTATGGGCGGTTCTATATTGAGGCGCCCCTACAAATAAATGCCGAATATAAAAAATAAAGCACTAAAATTTATTTTTTTTAAAATGATCTCGGATGGAAAAATGACTAAAATAAAAGTTGTAGATCTCAAAAAGTTATGTAACTTTGCTATTTATAACTTTTTTATTCAAAATCATTTTGTACTCCAAAATTTACACTTTGAAATATTATTTGAAGTAGTTAAATTTTGAAATTCAAATTTTGAGTTAATAAAACAAACTCATATGAAAAGATGACCAAAATAAAAGTTGTAGATCTAAAAAATTAAGCAACTTTGTAGTTAACAATATTTTCATTTGAATTTTTTTCACATGGTAAATTGTGTATGAATGTCTTAGCTTTGAACTTTGAATTTTTGAAATGAACTTTTTTTAAATAACCCTAGATAGAGAAACAACCAAAATAAAAGTAGTAGATCTCAAAAAGTTATGAAACTTTGTAGTTGACAACTTTTTAATTTGAACTCATCTTATTAAACAAAATTACATTGACTTTCTCAAATGTAAAATTTGACTTTTTTCAAATGACCTCGGATGGAGAAATGATCAACATAAAAGTTGTAGGTCTGGAAATGTTATGAAACTTTATAGTTGACAACTTTTTGATTTGAAATCATCTTGTTAAACAAAATTACATTAACTTTCTCAAATGTAAAATTTGACTTTTTTCAAATGACCTTAGATGGAGAAATGATCAACATGAAAGCTGTAGGTCTTAAAAAGTTATAAAACTTTGTAGTTGAAAACTTTTTTGATTTGGATCCATTTAGGGCCTCAAACAATCAATTTAATCTCAGTTTAGGATAATATGTAGGGAAAGAAAATACAATATGGACACATGTGACAGTGAGGTGTAGTGGTAGAGGAGGGAGCGCGCGAGGGTGAGGTTGTGAGTTCGAATCACGGCCAACGCAAAGTCTCTAAAAATCACGGAAAAAAGGCTGGGGTGAGCCCCGGGTAGGGGCTGTCTAGTGGGGATTTTCTCGGATTAAAAAAAGTTTTTTTACTATTTTTTGATAATTTTTCGTAATATCTGGAAATTGATTTGTAGGGGCGGTTGGATATAGAACCGCCCCTACAAATCGCCAACCGTCTCTACAAATCGATTTGTAGGGGCGGTTGGCCAACCGCCTAAAATCGGGCATTTGTAGCCACGGTTGCGTAGGGGCGGTTGGCAAAACCGTGGCTACAAATGCTCATGAACCGCCCCTACAAATCATTATTGTGGTAGTGTAACAATTATTTATTATTAACTAATGTATTATGATCCTTAACACTAACAAGGGAATTGCTGAGGATCAGTGGGTTTTCATGGCCCAAGGTGTTCAATTAAGCTCAAAATTCATACATAACCATTTCATGGTTATTTACTTTAAAAATAAAACAATACACACCTATAAATATATTACTAACCATGACATGGAATGACAAGTTATCAACTAACCAATCAAAGTATTTCAATGATAAACAATACCCAAGATAGTAATACAGCAAGGTATGAAATTGAAGCAATCAAAATAAACATACATGTGATCATATGTTCCTTTTTCCTTTTATTAAAAAATTTGGACATAATGATTTTGTGAAACATTCTCAAATTCATCTCAAACTTTTTTTAAATGTTGTTAATGTCATAAAACAGTTTCAAAATAAATTTCATAATTTTTGGATCAATATTTTATTCTCTAAAAATCAGGGAATGCCCGTTTCTTAATTAAAAGGGCAATTTTTGATCAAATAAAAATTATTGTTTTTCCAAGTTTTATATTTTTATCACATATATTCCATCACAAGAAAGCCATACAAAAGTTTTCAAAATTTTTTGAGCTCAGATTAAATTTCTATGAAAATAACAAATATCAGCACTATTTATCAATTTTGTCAAATAAATCAAAGCAACAATTGCACACTATTTCCCGCACGTGAGCAGCGCTGGGAGGCTGCCAGCTGGGCCCCCATGGTCGGCACAGTGCCTCCGTGCTGCCCACGGTGGCCACGCCGGTTGACCGGCGATTTCTCGCTGATGGCGAGGTCGCCGGCGACGAGGTTACCACTGTTGATATCTGTTAACGCCCACTGAATGATCCGTAAGCGCATGAATACCGTTGTAGCTTTATCCTAGAGTATTCCAGGTTTCGTTCCACTGAAAAAGTGTGAGATCAACTACGGTCTAACTTAACTAGGGGTAGCAGTAAGGTGAAGATATATACTAGATTAAGATAGAACTAACGTAGAACTAGGGCGACAATTAATGGGGTTCAGCGTAGCAATCAAATTGATGATAATAGGAGTGTAGAGAGGATAACTATGGTTTTCTCATTCTAACTTGGGCAAGTCTATGTCTTATATTGCTAACTGGGGACATTACATAAAGAGGGATACCGACATAGGATGCAGATCTCCTTAGCAACCGCGTCCTACTTGGCCTACAAACGGGATAGTGGGATACATCGGATTCAATGGAGCTATACGTCACCTCCGTGAGCTACCACCAAATCCAGAATGTAGGGTGCATCCATGATTATCCTAAGCCTAAGCACCATGCTTACACCTACGATAATATTCTAATCCATCTAGAACAGGAATAAAGCACTCAAAGAGAGTCGTGATCCAGATAAACAATAAAGGCATAGAACTTACTCGCATTAGAAGTTGATCACCAGAGACATCCCAGGAGCAAGCTCAAGTAAAGCTTGATCCCGCCAAGGTACAAGCCAAAGAGAGGGCACCGATAGGCCGGCACCTCCTCCTAACTCTTCCCTTACTCTCCATCTCACTATTATCTAGAAGACTAGATCCTAGACAGGACTAGTCTTCTCTCGATGGCTGACCCCAGAGAGGTTATCCATTCAAGGGACACCTCTCAATTAGGGTTTGAGAGAATTACAAATGAATGTGTGTTGCCCTGGGGGGTCCTGCCCTCCTTTTATAGCCCGGTGGGATGAACGCGAGCCCTTGGATCAAACCGACTTTGGCGGACGGCTGAGATTGAAACCCTAAGGCGGTGGAGCACGTGGGCCGAAGCTAGGCCTATTTGACCACTGTAGCAGACGGGCTAGTCTGGCTCCTGGGCCGCTCGCGCGCTTCAGCGTGGTGTCTTCTCGCACCTTCTGGAATCTTCTAGTGTAGCCCCCGCTGTGGAATTTATATCTTTTCATCCGGAACTCCGAAAAAGGCAAATGATATGTCCGTTTCGATTGTGTCGACGAGCTCTTCATAATGGTTTATTCCAATTCATCATTTGAGGTGCTTGCAATCTATCATATTGGTCCTTTTTTATAGCTTTTCTGATATGTACCTGCAGAAACAAGGATTCACCAAAACTCATGGAATTCCGTCAGTGTAAACCCTAAGTCTATGTTGGTGATTACAAATGTGCCTCTTTAGGAGTTAGTTGACTGGGTAAATTTGGTCATTAATAGCCGTTAACAACACCCTCACACTTAACCTTTGCTAGTCCCTTAGCAAAGCTAAGCTTAGAAAAGCTATTGAAAGATGTGTATAAGTTTAAGCATTGTATCCATCTTGATGTAACTCCTCATAAGTATACCTGCATTTAGACAAAAATTCTCCTCTAAGCTTAAGCAATAACTGAGCTAACTTTCAAACTTATTCATGTTACCTTTGACTGTCGGGCTTATCAACTCTTACTTGGGTCTTGAGCAATCAAAAGACAGAAAGATCCAGCCAAGCACTATGTCTCAAACTCTTTGTTCAACTATCATTCTGGAGGTTTTAGAGGTTTTCAAATAAAACTCAGAGTTTCCATGTATGACACTCTCAAGTCTCTCATTGTATGTGGTATTTGTGGATTCTCACCTAGGCACTAATGATGTTATGCCTTTCTTTTCATCCTGTAACTAAAGCTCATGTGGAGCTCATAGGTGAGGAGAAAGCTTGAAAGAGCAAACTTGTAATGCATATGTTGTCAAGTCAAACAATAGATCCACAGAGAAACAAGTCATACAATCGAATCAAGATGTGCAAGTGTATGGATATGGTGGATATGTGGTGGAACCTAATTCTACTATGCTCCTTAAAGATATATCTCTCTTTTGGAATTTGAAACTTGGCCAAAGAGTATGAGCTATCTTTTTTTTCTTTTTTTTCATCAGGGCGACAGGCATCTAAGTACCCATTGCTCTTGGACACTTGTCCATTTTTTTCAACTCCCTTAGTTTATTTATTTTTTTTCTATGATAACTTTTGCATATCTCATAACACTCCTTTTGGCATAAAAGATTTTTAAGAGATAGCAACAAGGACATAGAGCATTTATTTGGTGGCTATCTAATGAAAATGTTTTTGGTGTTCTCTCCCAGTGTAGGAGCAAAACATTTTTGGATGGGTGTAGATAGAATGGCATATTGTTGCACCTACTCCAGTGTAGAGTAGTGCATATGAAGGTGAAGTGTAAGTGGATCTTGATTCAATAGTATGACAAATCTCTCATAAGGGTCACAAAGGTTGACAAAACTCAATGCAAGACAAGCAGCATATATGTGGAAGTTCATCTAGCCTATCTCATCTTGTTTGGTTCTGGTGGAAATGTAAGCTTTGTCATACAGGAACTCATCATGTAAGGTTTTTGTATTTTTTAAAAGATAAATCTCCAGAATTTTAGTGTCACTCAAAACAAGATAAATAGCAGCTCAAACTTTCTCAATCAGATTAATCAATTGTCTAGACTTAGTTCAAGCATATGCAACCCACAAGTTCAGGCTCAGAGCAAATCTTCATGTCAAAATAGGTAAAGCCAAAACTCGGAAAAACTTATGTCTAAAAACTAGGCAGTTTTTCACCATTTTCATCTTAAAGGATCATCTTAAGGGCTTGTCTATTTGTTGACTCTATCTATACAAACATTTTTATTGGGTTTTGCATTTTAAGTTTTCTTATGATACTATGGTGAACCTTCATGTGCTCACATATTTTTGGTATTGTTTTATTTTTATAACTGACTCGATAATCGCGTAGGTACACTTACCTGGGTACCTAGGGGATGCGTTCCCCCAAGCTGGTTGTTGTCGTGGTTGAGCATTGAAGCTGAGCAGTCCTCTCGGTGAAGCTCATGCTTACAAGAGCAAGTGTAGCCGGGAATCTCGATCTCATCCAACACGAAGTTGCTTCCTCTACACAGTGATTAGCTGTGTGTTAGGAAGGTGGACTTCGAGTGATGTCGATGAGGATTCCTAGGTGGACTAGCTCTTAGAGTCATCCTATAGCAAACATCTCACAAAACATCAAAACTTGTGGGACGGATTAGGGTAAGCAGTAAATGGTTAGCCGTTTCACGGACTGGTTGTTGTGAGAGGTTTTCAAGGGTTTTTACAGTGCATACAGTGCAGCAAGATGCTCACTGATTATTTTTAGATTTTCTATTTTTATTATGCAGGAAAGAAAATATGTATGCATGATTATTTTTGTTATTTTTATGCCACCACGGTGAAGACTCCTATGGGCTTTTACACACCATAGAACTATTCACATGGGGCTTCAAGTTTTATAATGCATGAATTATCTAATAAGATCAATGCATATTTATTTTTAGTATTTTTTCAATGCAATGCTAAAATGTAGAAAAGTAAACATGCCAAAGAGAAAATAATTCATGCAATGCAAGAAAGTAAATATGCATAACTACCAATGTTACCTCATGCAAGAGTTCGGATTTTAAAGTCTTCCGAACAAGACTTCTCCCTTCTTGTTGATTCCTCCAAATAATGATGATGTGGAGTTTCTTTGGTGGGTATATGGGAGTGCTTCTTCTCCAAGCTAGCTCTTTCGGTGAAGACAAAGATTTCTATGATGATGCCCTTAATGATGTGTCACCTTCATCTACCAAACCCGTCTCGGTTTTGAGTTTTGATTTTGCTTTGACAGGTCCAGGACCTCCACTTGTACAAAGTAGGGAATTGACTCCCCCACACTTCGCTTAAAGTGTGTCCTACTCATGAAGACAAGGCAGAGATCAAGTACATGGGCTCTACTGGTGGGAAAACACCAGCAGAACCAAAACTTCTATTCCACATCTCTTGTCCTTAGTCATGTTGAACAACATGGAGTTGATGTTATGTGCTGTGGATGTTACCTTCATCATTGAAGCACGATGACACCATGTGATGAAGAGTAGATGGCTCATGATGGTCCTTCCCTTTGGCTTGATGTTTTCCTTGTTTGGGCAGCCTCACATCTTGAGTTGTTCAAAGTGCCTCTTGTTTCTAGATGGTGCTCTTTTTATCGTGCCATCTTTTTGCTCTTTGCCACTTTGGATTTTTATGCCTGCACAGGATTAGTGGACAACACATACCCGAAGGAATATATCAATTTGAATGGGGGAATTGTTGTCTCTCAATTATGTGCATTAATTAGAAAGGTGGGTTCTCATATTTTATGCAAGCATGGTTCAAGGCAAAGGTAACTTATAGATGAAGACAAAGTGAATGATCGTTGATACTTGTAGTTCTTCCATCAGTGATGAATGAGCTGTATCTTCAATGTGCAAAGTTATTGGAGTTCGTCATGTGCCTTGCTTCATCTCTAATTTGAATTCATCTCTTGACTTACCCAGATTTGATTTGAGAATTGCCTGCAGGGGTTAGTCCAACAAAATATCCAGTGTCTACTAAAGCATACTTTCAGTTCAAGAACCAACCTAGACACCACGTCTAATTTGATTCAGGAAGGCGTTTTAACCTAAGCACCATGCTTAATTTAAAAGCCTTTGGAAGTAGGATTAGCACTTCTAAACTAAGCACCGTGCTTAATTTAAAAGATGTGCAATCATACTCCAAACCTTAAGCATACTATAGCAAGCACAGGTAGCATGAAGGCATTATAGAGATTCATTATTCAAGTAGAGATGAAAGAGCATGATTGTTATATGGCAAGTTGAGCATGGATTAAAGGTAGAGACAACCAATATTAGCAATATGGCATATGATTTTTGATAGAAGCATCTCCCCCACACTTGAGTTCTTGCAAGACAAGATCGAGTTTGGATATGATGTTGCTAGATAATTGGTTGGACATACCTTTCACCATCATCCTTCATTTTTCTTGTTTCAACCTAAAAAGATTAGTGACAAGAATACCCGAAGGAATATTTTCACAATTATATCTCTATACTCAATTCACAAGGGCAGTTCAGCAAAAGGTGAATGTTCATGTTCTCTATCGAAAGTGCTAGTTCTTGGTCAAAAGCTTATTTTTGGAAAACCTCAGAATCGTGCTTCAAGATGGTGAAGTGGTTTTCCCTTCAACACCAATCCTTATCTACCTACCTCAAGATTCGTACATCGAGATCTACAATGTTTATAATAAACATATGCATCTACAACCTCCCTTTTAAAGTTTTTATGGACAGGATGTATGAGGGGGTTGAAGATCTCGAGTGTGGTCATGGTAGAGAGACCAAGAGATTCAGGAGATGTGTCATATGAGCATGGCTTTGATGAGGTCTTTTTGTAGTAACTTCTATGCTCATTGATGTCACCTCCCTTACCAATCTTCAAGGGGTGATTCTTTATGAATGTCTATAGGTGAAAATATTAAATGCCTATATTTCATCAAATATCAATGTCCTTGGGATTGGTGGCCTTAGAAAGATGAGAAAGAATTTAGATTTAGAAATTTCAATTAACATATGGTCCATCTATTCCCAATCTTCTCCTCAAGTCATCATGATTCCTATGCTCTAAGGTTTTAGCGTTCTAAGGTCATCATGAGACTTAGGAGAACAAGTGTCAAGGGATTCTTTAGGGTCAAGGATGGGGTTTTCAAATAGGACATCTAAAGCATAGAAGAGAAGATAGGATTGGAATCAATTTGACTTGGCTTCCATTCATAATTCTTCCCAAAGTCCTTCTTGAAAGGATTTGAATTATATTAACTTGATGGTCTCTTATAGGATGGAATTTGAAAGCATCAACATCAAAAGGATTATCCTCCAAAGGTTGATTTCTTCTTCCCTAGGTGGATTTTAGGATATGGATGGTTCCGGGATTGGAATAAGTGTGATTTAGCTATGGGTTTTTGTTGTCCAACTCCTTCTCCTAAGAATGATTGAATTTTCCTTCCAATAAAGTTTATCAATCAAAGACCTTGCTTTCTGAAGAAAAGATCCTCTAGAAACTATATTAAACTAAGGCCTAGGTAAAAGTGTTGAAGCAACATTGGATCTAGAATGGAAAGGTTTGGGCCTGTAGTTAGGAGATCATTAATGCGATTCCATGATGTTTCTAGAGATTCCTCCTCTAGCTGTTTAAAGCGTAGAACCTCTTCTCGAAGATCAATTACCTTAGAGATGAGAAAGAATTTAGATTGAAATTCAGAACATAGCAATTCCCAATCTTCTTGCATACTTCCTACAGTTTTGTTGTACCAATCTTTAGCTTTTCCTGTCAAAGAGAACGGAAAGAGCTTCCATTGTAATGTCTTATCAGACATGCCAACAATGCGAAAGTATACGCATCTCAGTAAGAACTCCCGTAGGTGAGAGTATGGGTTTTCATTGCCTTCTCCTAAGAAGGATTATTTTTTAATAAAGTCTACTCAACACAGGCGCAACTCATAATCAGACGCTAAGATAGGCTCTGAAGATCTAATGGCCTAAAGCTTGCGCTCATGGGTTTAGCATATTGATTGATAGGAGTGTGGCTCATGCTAAACCAAAAGTTGAAAAGAAAAGAATGAAAGAAAGAATAAAGAAAGAAAGAAGAGAGGAGTAAAGGATAAGAAAGAAGGATAAAGAGGAAAAGAAAAAGTTAAGCTAGGTTCGTAGTCAACTTAGCAAACCGTTTCCCCGGCAATGGCGCCAAAAAGCTTGTTGATATCTGTTAACACCCACTGAATGATCCGCAAGCGCACAGATACCGTTGTAGCTTTATCCTAGAAGTAGTCTAGGTTTCGTTCCACTGAAAAACATGTGAGAACAACTACGGTCTAACTTAACTAAGGGTAGCAGTAAGGTGAAGATAGATACTAGATTAAGATAGAACTAACGTAGAACTAGGGCGACAATTAGTGGGGTTGAGCGTAGCAATCAAGTTGATGATAATAGGAGAGTAGAGAGGATAACTATGGTTTTCTCCTTCTAACTTGGGCAAGTCTATGTCTTATATTGCTAACGGGACTTTACATAAGGAGGGACACCGACATAGGATGTAGATCTCCTTAGCAACCACGTCCTACTTGGCCTACAAACGGGATAGTGGGATACATCGGATTCAATGGAGCTATACGTCACCTCCGCGAGCTACCACCAAATCCATAATGTAGGGTGCATCCACGATTATCCTAAGCCTAAGCACCATGCTTACACCTACGATAATACTCTAATCCCTCTAGAATAGGAATAAAGCACTCAAAGAGAGTCATGATCCAGATAAACAATAAAGGTAACTTACTCACATTAGAAGTTGATCACCAGAGACATCCCAGGAGCAAGCTCAAGTAGAGCTTGATCCCGCCAAGGTACAAGCGAAGAGAGGGCACCGACAGGTCGGCACCTCCTCCTAACTCTTCCCTCACTCGCCATCTCACTATTATCTGGAAGACTAGATCCTAGAGAGGACTAGTCTTCTCTTGATGGCTGGCCCAGAGAGGTTATCCATTCAAGGGACACCTCTCAATTAGGGTTTGAGAGAATTACAAATGAATGTGTGTTGCTTTGGGGGTCCTCCCCTCCTTTTATAGCCCGGTGGGATGAACGTGAGCCCTTGGATCAAACCGACTTTGGCGGACGACTGAGATTGAAACCCTAAGGCGGTGGAGCACGTGGGCCAAAGCTGGGCCCGTTTGGCCACTATAGCAGACCGGTCGATCCGAGGCCAAACCGGCCGGTCCGGGGCCAGACCGGCTGATCTGGCTCCGGGGCCGCTCGCGGTCCGCTTCGGCGTGGTGTCTTTTCGCACCTTCTGGAGTCTTCTAGTGTAGCCCTCGCTGTGGAATTTATATCTTTTCATCCGGAACTCCGAAAAAGGCAAATGTCCGTTTGTTTCGATCGTTCGACGAGCTCTTCACAATGGTCTATTCCAATTCATCATTTGAGGTGCTTGCAATCTATCATATTGGTCCTTTTTTATAGCTTTTCTGATATGTACCTGCAAAAACAAGGATTCACCAAAACTCATAGAATTCCATCAGTGTAAACCCTAAGTCTATGTTGGTGATCACAAATGTGCCTCTTTAGGAGTTAGTTGACGGGTAAATTTAGTCATTAACAGCCGTCAACAACCACCAACGTGCCCGTGGCAACCTTGCGCACCGCCCTATGGGGTCAGTTTTCCCTTGCGAACCCTACGGTGAGCACTCCAATGGCCATGGCAGCTTGGCGGCGCTATAACGCTGCAGCGCCGACACAGCGGTACTTCATTGGTGATGACAAGGCAGCTACGACCCTCTGGTGTCCCCACGAACTCTACTAACTAGCTAAACAAGCTCTGCATAGCTCTTAACATGCTTAGTTACTATCACGGCGGCACGGCGGCGCTAAGCTCACCGGCGTGGTGCGGTCTGGTGCTTAGGGTGTGGTAGAGGTTAAACAGGCAACGGCGTCGTGACCAGGAGCTCACCAAGACTCTAAAACAAACACTGGTAGTGGTAGAGGCGCGGCGGAGCTAAGTTGACAGCGTTGGGATTGAAGACAGTGGTGTGAACTCGTCAGCGAGGAAGTGTTCCATCGAGTCCTGCACCGCAGAGGTAGGAACACCGAGTCGATCATGATCGTGACATCAAGGTGATCTTAGAACAACAAAAAGAACATCGGATAGCTCGCTGGAATGACCGGTGTACGGTGAGCTTGAACTCGGCGGAGCTCCGACCGGGCGTGAGGAAGACGGTGGCTGTCCGGCGACTCCGGTGATGGTAGGCAACACCACCGGGTGCAAACGACGCACAAGAGAATTTCGGAGCCAGTGGCAAGTGCAATTTGACAGTGATCAAGTGACAAGGACAAATTTCATGGTGAGGTGAAATCGGCCGGCGGCGAGCAGAAAGTGGAAAAGAGGTCGACGGCGGCCGGTGCACGCTATTTATAGGCAATGGCGATCACGGAGAGGCAGCCAGTAAGCTCGCGAACATGACCACGCGGTTGGCAGGGCACGACTATGCCCGCACGAAGCACGAGGAGCAGTTCCCGTGTCGCCGGTGAATAGTGAGGAGAAGAAGGGTGAATGGCGGCGAGCTGGCGGCCTTCTGGAGGCAGTATGGGCGCTGCACGAGCTTCCCAGTCACCACTGACCAGCGCGACGCAAAGAACAACCTGGGCGCGACGTGGCAAGGACGGCAAAACGGCGCACGGCACGTCGGCGGCGTCATGAAGGTGCTGTGGCAGGGCTACTATTCACCGACTGAATCCACAATTTTTCTCCCTCTCTAACTCTCTGTCCAATTGATGAAAAGGCCAACCAACTGAACCATACTAATCTTCCACGTGCGTACTTTGACTTTGCTTAAAGGTTCAAGATCTAAAGCCTAATGGTTTGCAAACTATAGGTTGCCAAACATAGCTAAAAAGAAACTAAAAATATCCATTCAGTTAAACAGCATTCTAATTAGGCTGATTAGCTGTCTTTGGCAATTAATTAAGGATTAACTAACAGCAAACAAGCTCAACCAATTACTCCTTATCAAAGTACAAACTTTGTACTAACAAATGGTGAACTTGTTTTCAAAATTTTATTCATGAAAAACTGTCTTACACAGCCCTAGATTTTGAATTAAGATGCTGAGTTCCAGGACACACAAATTCCAAGTTACTTTCCAAAGCATTTTAAATCCCAATTTGAGTCCACTTTTTGAGCAAGTTAGGATGAGATTTAGTCCTGGACCCATAAATAAAGTTTGTAGCACATAACTTATACTACAACTTTCATTTAGATTCCAATCCCTACCCATAAATAAAGGTTAATAAATCATATACTTGTACTTTGGACCAATTAACAACTTGATAAAGGCATAATGTGACACTATCATCATATGAAAGCATATTTTGGCCAAAGTTTGAATACAAACCCTACCTTGTATTGAATTCTAAAACATTTTAGAGCACTTTTAGGATCATTAAACAAACATGTATGTTGCATATATAAAACTTGCATTATCACATACTCTTAATGAAATGCATGATGATGCTTATGCTTGATGCAACGCAATGCAAAACCTGATTTAGCATTTAGAATGTTACATAAGTGTGCAAATCAAACCCTCTAGGCATACATATCACAAACCGTACCTTCTACTTTTGACTTCATAAGAGCACCTATTGGTTGGAAGGTACTGGATTTTGTTAAATTTAGTGAGGATGATAATAAAACTACAATGGAACATGTTGGCATATTTTTTAGCGCAAATGGGTGAAGCTAGTACTATGGATCATATGAATATTCATTATTTCTCTTTATCAATCACTGGTACAACTTTTGCTTGGTTTACATCTTTGCAATCATGTTCCATTAGGTCTTGGGTTGAATTAGAAGAGAAGTTTTATAGTCACTTTTACAATGGTGTCCAAGAAACTAGGTTGTCTCACCTTACATCGGTTCGTTAAGGACATAGTGAACTCGTTCTTGATTTCTTTAAGCGTTCCAAGGATATTAAGAACCGTTGTTTTCATTTATTGCTCTCTGATAGAGATTTAGTTGATTTATATTTTGTTGGCTTACTTACTAGCATTAGGGAGAAACTTGAGCATCATGAGTTTTTAAATGTTAATCAATTGTTAGAGAGGGTCGTTTCTGTTGAATCGTGCCTTAAAGAATCTCGTGATGATCATAAGTCTTACCGATCGAATACTTATGTCTTAGAGGAGTTTTTGGACAATGAGAGCAATGAAAATAGTGAGTTTTGCGCTGCTGAAATTATGTAGCCAGCACCTAATAAACTAGTTAATTGCTCATCTCTCAAACCAATTCAAAAGAATCGGAATGAAGAGATAAAATTTACTTTTGATTTCTCTAAGTGTGATCGAATTTTTGATGAATTACTTAAATTTGGCTATCTTGGAACTAATTATATATTGCTATCACCTGATGAGATTATGTAAACACCCCAGGTGTTAAGCGTTAATAAATTTTGCATGTCATCATACTGAGCTTTGATGCATCATATTTAGTAATGTAAGAATGTTGCATTAATTAAGTGAAGTATGTTGCATTTGCTTGAATATGTGTTGCTTCACATGATTTGTTTTGTATTGATCACTAAAGTAATTTAATGATTAATTAGGGTTTATACAAATTCTTAATCCTAAAATCTACCTTGGAGGGCTAAGTGTATGGTTAACCATTTGATTGCTCCTAATCATCATTTCCAAGTTAAAATATTTAAAAGTGGAACCAAATTTGCAATTGGCTCTCCAATTTCATTTATTGAAAATGGCAAGAAATTAAGTGTGGGATTGGGAATTTCGGATTCACTTTTAGGGATTTAATTGCAAGAAATTTTATAAATGAAAACTTCCAAACTTTTGTTCTATCTCCAAGTACAAACTTTGTACTTTGCAGTGGGTAGTTGGTTGGGTCATGATATTTCTTTTTGATCAATAATTTAATTGCTAAAAAGTGAATCAGCAAAAGCATTTCTTAAACCCATTTTCAAATCTGAAAATTTCAATTTAAAAAAATACTTGGAATTTGGGGTTGAGCCCAAAAGCAAAGTTGTAGGATTTAAATTTTTGGACAACTTTTATTTTTGGAATTTTTCAAGTTTCAATATAAATTTTGAAGTAATTTTGAAAAAGAAAAGCTGAGTTGGCCTGCTAAAGTAACAGGGGGGGAGAAATCGCCCTTCTCCTCTGCCCATGCTGACGCCGGCGTCGTGGAGACTGTTCCCGCGCCCTCTTCGGCCGACACGCGCAGCCGAACACCTGGACGCCTTCGTGAAGGTGCTGGCCACCTCGACAACCCCTCCTTGCCCTATATAAACCGTGTGGCAGCCGTCGTCATCTTCTTTCTTCCTTCTTGCTCACCGCCGGTAGACTTCCACCCACCGGCACAATTCGCACTGTATGCTGCAACATCGCCCTCCATCTTTCACCTATAGCTCCGCGAGTCTCTAACGCCGCTCCCGAACTCCCTTGCGGCGCTCAATTCTACCGGAGTCGCCCTTTCGGGCTCTTCTCCCTCGCGGACAGCGAGAGCGCCGCCGTGGGCAATTCTCCCCAGTCAACACCCTCGGGTGAGTTTCACATTGAATTGGATTGCGTCTCAAGTTCATCTTGAATCCCTGTTCCTCCTCGAGTCACCCGTTTGACCCCTGTTGTCACAGGCGCTTCGAAACACGACCGTGACGCCGTTTCCACGCCGCCGAGCTCGCTTCCACCTCGGCCATCCTCTTCCGCTTCATCTCCGACCAAATCAGCACGAGCACCGCACTGCGGTGAGGCTCTTTCACCTTCTCGAGTCCCTACCTTGGCTAATTGCAGCCCGTAGTGGCAGGAACGTCGCTGCACAGTCATGACCGGCGCGGCCGAGCCGCCATGGCCACCGTCGTGGGTGCTCTGGTCACCAATCCGCCCAATAAAGCCCCTAGATCGATTCATCTCACTGTCAGGGTTCTGTTGATACCCTTGCCACCGCCTTTGGCCTCGCCGCCAGCGAGAACCGCGGCTAACGCCGCCGCCCCTCCCTGTTGAGCGGGAGGAAGTAGAGATCCACTTGCGGTATTTGAGGTTGGCTGCTGATTCACTAAGCTCCACAGGTCATCCAGAGGTCCCTGCAACCAGTGTCGAGCTTCGGAATCAATAGGTGGAGGTTTCAGAGGCTCCCTACAGAATTCGTGAATACCGGACTTGTCGGGTATACCTAGACATGTCCAGTATTACATTGAGTGCTGATTTTATTTATTTATTTTTTCTAATCTTTGTGGTGTAGGGATTTACCTTCTAGGCTTAGTCTCTATTGCTCATTTACTTAGTGATTATCTTATGAGGGGGTATATTTCTCTGATTTGGAGCCTCACTAATTATTTCCGCATTTTAAGGTGTTAATTTTTGGAAGCGCCTATTCTCCCCCCTCTAGGCGCATCCTTGGTCCTTACAACCAGCACCGTCGCGTGCAACACAGCTAGCCATCGAGCTCGAGGGCGGCGACACTCCCTGCTACCACGTCGCCCTTCAATTCATGCATCTCGATCCGACGACGACCGAGCAGCAGATCGAGAGAGCAGGTACGTACTTCCTCCAGTCCATACCATACCTACATTATTGTATATATTGCTTTGCTTTGCTCCTCCATATATATCCATCCCACCGTGTCGATTGACAACGTACGGCGGGCAATATATCATTAAGCATCGTCGTAACCCCACCCTAGCTACTAGATCCGTGCCATTTCGATGATCAGTTCAGCGCATGCAACGGCCCTATATATCCTTGAGATCGACCTTGGTGCCTTGATCCAGGCATACATGTATCGAGCACGATATTAATTCTGACGGAGGAGGGTACATCGATCGGAGGTTGCCATCGGGAGCGTACTGAGATACGTACTATGTGGCGTTCGATCCGGTGTTAGGTTGTTTTACTACCAGTACGAGTACCACCACTGTACCTTTGGTAGTCATGGTGGAGTTGGAGTTGCCAGCACCAGTACCAGTCGTGATTATGTCCCTGCAGTCCGTGGGCATATATATGATGGCTACGCTACGCTCTCGGAACTTCCATCATGTCGTTCCGCTTCCTCGCACTATTGCAGTGGGCACCAGGCCCAGGATCGACGACGCATGTGCAAAGCAAGCATATCGAAGACGTACAGCGGGCCTGTGGTGGTTGGCTTTTTGCTGCAGCAGCAACACTATCTTGTCCCACGCGACGCGACCTGGACAAGCCTCATTCTCGGTCTCCAATACGTATCTCACATAGAGAAGCTCAGCAGAAATTTTTATCGCATAATAAATTAGCTGGGCTTATTAATTGTTTGAATAGTATTTTTTTTACAGTAAACCAGTCGACTTAAGCCGAGCCAAACACCCTGGCTCACTGGTCTACGGCTACTGCTGTCCTGTCCAGGTGGGGACCCTACGCCTCCTGTACCAGGACAACGACATCTCATAGACCATCGCGCTATGGAGGACTTCCATGTCCCAATCATCGACGGCGACGGGTGAGATTAATGGCTCTGAGTTGTAGTAAGGCTACTGGGCCTAGAAGTATGCAGCTGGTAGGCCTTTACTCCATCCGTCCCAAAATAACTGTCGCTTTCGCTTCTCGAGACATAATTGCCGGTAATTTTTATAAATAGTAAATATTATCAATTAGTATCATAATTAGTATCATCGGAAAGATCTTTAGATCTAGTTTTTAACAAATTTATTCGGAGACATAAATATTGCACGTATTTTCTACAAATCAAGTCAAACATATGGCACGAAAACCGAAGACGACAGTTAATTTGGGACGGAGTAGTAAGTACGTTGAAAACTTCACTGCCGCTACTTTTAGTAGTTTGTAAATGGAAAAAGTCTACTTCTCCCCCCTCAATTTTCGTGAAAGTCTACTTTTCCTCCCTAAACTCTAAAACCAGACAAACAACCTCCTTCAACTTTTAAAACCATGCACTTTACCTCCCTAGAGTGGTTTTGACGGTGGTTTTGCTACAGTAATGGTGGTTTTGTCTTTTGTCTTTTTTATTTATTTTAGCTAAATTTTTGAAAATTCATAGTAGATCTAATTTTATTGGACTCCACATAAGTAGATCTACACAGTGAATATATAATATGGTATGTTTTTATACAAAGTTTTTGCTAGTATTTTTCTTTTTTATTTATTGTGGCTGAATATTTGAAAAAGCATAGTAAATCATTAAAAAATTATAAAATTGAAAATTTAATTTTGTTGAACTCCACATGAGTAGTCTACAAAGTGAATATATAATACGGTATGCTTTAGCTCAACAAAATAATTACATAAGCTACAATTATGAATTATTTTAATTAATTATAAAAAAAGTATATATCAAAAGTTACAACAAGAATTTTATACTAAAGTATATCGTATTATATTTTCATTTATAGATCTATTCATGTGGAGTCTAATAAAACTAGATTCTCAATTTTATGATTTTTCTATGATTTACAATGATTTTTCAAAGATTCAAATTAAAATAAATAAATAAGAAAAAGACTAGCAAAAACTTTGTACTAAAGCATACCATATTATATATTCACTGCGTAGATCTACTTATGTGGAGTCCAATAAAATTAGATTTTTTATTTTATGAATTTTTTTTATTTACTATCATTTTTCAAAAATTCAGCCAAAATAAATAAAAAAGAAAAAGACAAAACCACCATTACTGTAGCAAAACCACCGTCAAAACCACTCTAGGGAGGTAAAGCGCATGGTTTGAAAAGTTGAAGGGAGTTGTTTGTCCGGTTTTAAAGTTTAGGGAGGAGAAGTAGACTTTCACGAAAATTGAGGAAGAAAAACTAGACTTTTTCCTTTATAAATTGTTAATAAAGATCTGTTTCTGGTTCTACAGTTGCATTCCAAAACACACACACACACATTAGTTAGATGATGGCTAGAAATTAACTCCTTCCTACATTTATCTTAAGGAAGCAATTCATCACTACAAGGAATACTGTACCGGAAACACACACAAGGCAAACTAGTAGGTCGGTCGGTTTATAAAACGACCCAAACTACTCATGATGCCAAGGCAGTGGGTCCCACTAGCAGCTAAAGCAAAATAAGCAATGCTACAAATCTATATATGTGGCATTCACTATAGATTACAACAGAACCGAAAAACAAGTACACGGCTTTCGGCTACAAATCTACCGCATGACTTTCTAATTCTGAAATAAGCTACACAGCTCCCCATTGGATATGGGTGTCTTCTCGGGCCATGCCTCAAGAATGGATCAATGTTTTCCATTATATATACAGTAGCCCCCACAGGCCCTAAAACAAAACGGGGGGCGACGATGGTATTCATTCTACACCAACACCACCAACCTAACGCCATGGTTTTTCCATCTTGTGGTACAAAACTCTCGAAGAATTGATGTTTAACTTGCACACAGCAGAAATGTCAAATACCATCAGTTTTGCCAACAAGTGAGACTAATCTCCTCTTGCCTCCAATCCAATTCACAAAAATAATCATACACGCATCAGCTGTCATCATCTAAAGACCCAATGTAGGTCAGTTCTGTCCTCCTCACCCTCACAGCACCCTTAAGCCAGCTGCACGCTTTCAGATTAGCATGGCCACCAGTCACTCCACTTGCGCCATTGCTTCCAGATGATGTGGAAGGGCAGCTTGTGCCATCTTCGAGCAAGTTCCATGGATCTACCTCCATTTCAGGATCATGACAAGGCAATACTCCCTTGCTCCTGCTCGAGACATTAGTTGGCACCCAACTCACAGAACTTTTCTGTTGAGAACCAGGACCAGACGTACTGCTCTGGAGTGGTGTTAATGCAGCCAATGACAACAGAGGAGGTTGACATTGCATAGAAGGGTGCTGAGATGGCGGAAGAAGAGGCATGGCCGCTTGGATCCTACGCCTGATTGTTTCAGGTAATTCTATGTGATCCAGCGCAGACTGAAAAAGAGACAAAAGAATTATAGGTACATAAGAGGCCACAGGGCTACATATGCTGCATGAAAATATTTATAGGTACAAATCAACTAGTTGTATTATATCAGAAAAGGGAAAAAATGAAGCCCTAAGCCAATCACTGTATAGCAAAGACAAAGGAAAACGAACATTTTTGCAGAAAGATGCAACAGCCTAAAAGCTAAAAGAAAAACTAGTATGCGTTTATGAATTCAAGCAAATGAACTAACCTGTAAGCCCTCGGCTGCTTCATTATCAAATGCAGAGAAATCTCGTTGGCTTCTAATTGTCGACCTAGAGGCTGACCTTGACTTCAGCCAACTTGGTCTGTAGCTGCCAAGCAGTGCATGGAGAACGCATAAAAGCCTCTCAAAAAGACTTTCACCAGGCCGATCAAGCAGGACGTCAAAGGGAGGTTCCAGCAAGGAATCCACCTCCCGCCTTAAAGCAGTTGCATTGGTAGGAGGAAGGGGCAAATCTGCATCTTCATAAATCATGCGCGTTGCAAGCAGGCCTAGAATTGCAGAAGCAAGTGTTTGCCTCATGCTCCTAAGAATTTTCATAGTCAGTATGTGTAAGAATAAGAACATTTGTTATGAAAGGAAAGTTTCCAAACGATAGCCTAGTAGAAACTCGAAGAACCAATCCATTATCCAAAGAGTTTACACTACTTGAGGACACTTTAATATGGTGAAATGAAAGTAGTAACAAATGCCAAGCAAATGGAAAGAACTATGGTCACATTCAGTTTTCTAATTGACATATTGGTCATCAGAAATTTATAGTTCTGACTCAGTTCACTTTATCAGAAAACTACATTTGCAGATACTGCATTGCATATTAAAAGAGCCTCAATAAAGCATTTATAACAGTAAAGTGCCACAAGGATTCATAACCCCCTTCGGGACAGGCTATTATAAAGTCCATCAAATGATCAGAGACAAAATGTGTAAACAACATAGGGCAGACAGTAGACAAGGTGCTGTAATATTCAAGCAAACACTTCTATGTAGTATAAAAACTGTGCTGATTTTTTTCATCACATTTGAACTGCTGTAAAGGTCTATATTCTTCCTGTTAAGTGATTCCAGACAAAAAAAATCAATAATACCACAAAAAGCTAGAGCATCTGACACAAGTACAATCTATGACAAACCTATATGTATAACTATAAAAAATCCATGTCGAATCAAATACTGAGGTAACCTAACCAAAACGGCAAAACATGTAAACTTACCTATCTGCCATGATTACTGGAAGCAACCTAATGATAAATTGGAGGCGTAACCACAATGCTGCCCTCAGAGCAGAAGCCGAAGGAGGACTTGGGTCATTGCCAACCGGAGCTCTTCTGCCAATGTTTGGGCTTCCACCTCGAATTCCTTTACGACCACTTGATTTGTTTGATGGCACTTCATTTCCTGAAGGAACTGAACCAGCTTGTTTAGCACCATTCCGTGCTATTGCTTTGATATGTTCACTGATAGCCCCCATCTGTTTGGTCAAATCAACAGAAAGTATACCACGGATATCAGCAGAACTTCTGTCGATGCATGGCAATACTAATTCAGCAAGGGCTTTCTCAGTTAAATATTTATTTATTGATCTAATCCCTTCAGGGCTTCTATCAACACTAGGGGGGTTCTTGCTAGGCCTTTTAGCATCAACAGTGTCATCCACAACTTCTCCTTCCTCAATTGATGTGACTTCCAACTTCCTTTTTGCAGTTTTATTAGCAATGGCATCGCTAAGCAAGCTGGACCAACCCCATGGTTTCCAAACCTGTGCCTTTGTTGAAAGCCCTTTTCGTTGGGCAATATGAAGAAGCTGCTGCCTTGTTGACCTGCGGCCAAGAATAGCATCTTGCCCTTGCAAAATCCATTTTACATCCATAACAAGCGACTCCTGAAGCTTGCCAAGAAGGTGGACAACTTCTGAATAGAGAGGAGCAGCATCAGGTCTAGCAAGTAGCCTCGATAGAATCACTTCAGTAAACCCTTTTTCACTATCAGAAAGGGCAAAACCCTCAGCATTAGGAGATAATGACCTAAGTGATTCAAGTGCTGTCTTGCCTGCTGCAACTTTTTCCATAAGAGCTTGTTCATCTAAAAGAAGCCTCATCTCAACCCATTGCCAATGGAACTTTGCAGGTTGAAGAGTATCAAGAAGTTGCATAAGCCTCTCTGAAAGCTTTAATTCATTATCTTTGGGGTCACAAGGCTCTGAAGCACCATCCCCCTGAATAGTTGGTGCGTTGCAATCAATAAGAGCG
Organism: Chrysopogon serrulatus; assembly: GCA_015844335.1. NCBI lineage: Eukaryota > Viridiplantae > Streptophyta > Magnoliopsida > Poales > Poaceae > Chrysopogon > Chrysopogon serrulatus. The sequence goes on along the minus strand of JADLZL010006924.1, from coordinate 65,909 downwards.
TCCAGAAAAAGCCGGGCACGGAGAGGTATAAATGGCAATATTTTAGAATTCCTGTCTGGGCTATGACCTTCAAGCATGGCTGCAAACTCTGAATCACCAACATCAGAAGCCAGAAGATTATACAGTCGATGTGTATTACGGAAGCAGATCTCCCGAAAAGGTTGATGTCGGGTAATATCGCTTATTGCGTTTGACAGAGACTGATAAAGCTGTGGATCTTCGTGGTTAAAAATATATCGTCTCCAAAGAAACATGGCAAAAATTGAATAGGCTGGAGGAAAGACTACACTTAGAGGAAGCATCTGCTGCAACCTTGAGAGTGCAAGAATGTACGAATCTCCAAGAATATCTGCAATAAGCCCATCATAGACAGTTCTGCAGTTCCCCAATAGAATCCTAAACCAATGTACCGAAACTTCTGTGGAATTTTCAATCCTGAAAGTTCCAGTAGGACGGGATACACCATTCGTACTTGATTTTAATCCTCTCAGGAGCTGCAGAATATCCAAACCATCTTTTATTTTTAAAGCAGCAACCATCCTCTCAAGACTAACAGCTCCATGAACAACAGCCCCCACAACAAGAGCAGAAATAGCAGCAGATACTTTTGCAGCTCTCCCAACAAAGCCTTTCCCTGAATTGCTGAGATCACTTGTATGATTTCCATATGCACCATGGGCCTCAGGAGATGGTTGAAACTTATTGCGGTGCATCTTTGGAGGAGCAAAAGCTGCTGTAACAGCAGCAGAAGTTTCAACAGCCAGAGCTATTTCAAATGCACGGCTGAAGCGGTCCCCAAGAGTTTCTTTCAGTAAGCAAAGAGAATTTATGTGGACACGCAAAGTGTGCCGAACAAAATTTAATGAATTACTCACAGAATTAACAGCTTGATAGTTGCCTCCTGCAAAATCCAAATGTTTTGCTATCACATGCCCAGCATTCACAACAATTGCAGAAACAGCAGAAGCAACTGTTGAAAGGTCTCCATCTGGATTTGCACCCCCATTTTGCCTGATACATTCTACTAAGCCCGAAACAATGTCATGTGCAATTTGATAGCTTTCTTCTTTCTCAAAAGGGGGTGGATTCCTGGGAGGTGCAAGAACTTTCTTTTCCTTCAAACTGCGCTGAATTTCATCAGCTTGCCGTTGCACTATCTCTTTCATATTCTGCACAAGTCTTGAACTCCTTCCATTCAACTTTTGGCGGACCTGCTCATCAATCTCCTCGCCTGCTGAAACCCCCGAAGAAGAAATCAAATCACCATCAATGGACCGCCCATTATCAAGCTCAGCTAACAGGCGCTGATCACAAGTGGTCCGAAAGCTTTTCTCCCACTTGGCCACACCAGTCACATCTCTGTATTTCTTCAAAAAATATCGGACATAAGCCAAAGCTGTTGAACCAGGATGCCGGACAGTTGATGACATAAAATTTCTGTTCACTAAAGCACTTAGAACATCAGGCAAGATGTCAGTCGCAAGAAGTATGTTCTCATACCTGCAAGCATTGCATAATAAAGATATCAAAACCATATAAAGCATAACAAGGTTCAACATAGGAATGCAACCATTACAACTGATGGACAAAGAGCCTTGTCTAGCTGGTGGCTGAAACTCCTCACTGATACAATAGTGACCAATTCTCATTTCATTTCCTAATTAATTATGTAGTGTATGACTTAACCTATGATGCAAACTGTTAGGCATGCGGCATGCCACTCATAAAAATCTTTTCACATGGTCACATCATAAAAATCTACTAGGTAATGCCCAAAGTAGGTCTCACTGTGTGCATGGGCCCCTCTCCACACATGGACTGCATTTTCTGAGGCTAACCAAAATAGCAAAGCAAGTTTAGATGGCGCAAAATAGTATGACGGATACCAAATAACTTCTCTGCTGTTCTTTTTTGGGATAATTTTTTATCTTTTAGAAAAAAACTAGCAAATATGCCCGTGCGTTGCAACGGGAAGCAAAGAAATCTTTGTAAATCACAATTGTATTAAAAATAAAAAATATTTATTTGTGCAAATATATGACCGTACAATTTGTTCACTGAATTGTATTAAAAAAAATAATAGTACAATCTGTGCACTGAATTTACAACTGACAATGACATTAAGGATTTCAATGTAAAATTACCTATGTATTATCTGCTTGGAATTTTTAATATTAATATGAAGTAAAACGGGTTCATGCCACCGCATAGCTACCATTGCACACAAATGCATTGCTCCCTCCCATGGCCTTCTGCCGTGGTTGCAACAATATGCTTCTACGTTCTCCCCACCTCAAAAAATACAAAAGAAAAAGAATCCTAATCCTAAATCTCGGTTGCCATAGCCAGGTATAGACAGAAGCACTTAATCAAACACAACACTTGTTAGATACACAAACAGTGGACAGATACAGATAGACAGTTTTACTCCTCTTACCACAATAGACACGGATTATTATAGACTATTATATAGATTAAGTGCGTGTCTTTCCGTATCATTGTGATTGCGTCCATGCATGTAGTAGACATAGCGGATCAATCAAACAGATCTAGACGTCCTTACTTGTGGCTTCTTAATGCGTGCACATGGTCTATCTTGGCGCCGCATGACAGGCAGAACGACTATGGAACTTGCAACTGCCACTGTTATCCTCTATCTCTACCTCTTGGCGATCTCCTTCTTGACTCCGAGGAAGTCTACCTTGCATGAACACGTGCGCCTCAAGGATATATATATATATATTTCTAGTCGATGTGCACGTACGACATTGGCAAGGACGATAGGGCACTGCTTGTTCGATGCACACGTTATTGGTGAGACGGGGCACTGCTTGGTGGACTTTCACTGGCCAGGTAGGATCGGAGGTCTGACTTGTGTTGCTGCTTCGTCTTCGAGGCCGCCGCCTGCACGCGGCACGCCAGACAGATCAACCGGCAGACATTGCCGACATGGAAATAGCAGCTAGGCTGGTACAGGTGAACTCGACCACGCGCATGCATGGACTGCAGCGGAGGTGTGGACGGCCGTGCGTAGGTGGGCTCGATGACCACTGTGTGGGCAGCGTGCACAAACAGACGACGCAGCAGTGCCAATGTGGACAGTCGAAGCGGCGACGTGGGCGGCCACAAGCGGCGAGGCGGCCGCGAGCAGGCTCAGGGTGCGTGCATGCAGGCAGACGGCCGTCTAAATGAATGCTTAACCACCCCGATGTCTCCACCAATAGAATTGCACACATACATGTCTCTTCAACTCACCGCAAGCTTATCTGCATGCCTTCGATCGCCTCACCATTGTTTTATAGCAGAATGTTTCCTTTTATATCTTATGGATTTGTTTTTCCTTCTTTTGTTTTTTTATCTTGCAAAAGAACACATACTATAGTAGAACTCTATCATATTCATATATGTGATTTTTCCTTCTTTAATTTGTTTTCCTTTTTATCTTGCAAACACATATTGTATCTGAAGTCTGAACTACCTCATACTCCCCTTCGTACTGTATCAGAATTTGTCGTATATATGTTTTTCCTTCTGTGTTTCTTTTTTTATCTTGCAAATACATATTGTATCAGAATTCATCATATGTGTGCTACTCCCCTCCGTCTCCTTGTTTCATAATTCACTCACAACGTTTCTTTTTCCTAGTTTATTTCTTTTTCCTTGTTTGTTTCTTTTTTTTTTGTCTTCCAAACGTATCATACCAGAACTCTACCTCCCTATAAAACCAATTTGCACCTGTGTTGCCCATATAAAACCAATGTATGCACCTGTGTTGCCAACAGAGAGGGGATAGAGGGAATATTTTGTTGGAATTGAAACACAGGTTTTGGGCAGCCAAAGGCAACAACACCTTGGCCTCTCATTGCTTTATATAATCATGACCAACTTGGGATACAAGTAAGCTCAAAGAGCATATTTCAGGAAAAACTGTAAAGGTAAAAGTAGGACTAAACTTGGCTGCCAAGGAAGCTAACATGCTTAACCTTGATGCAGTCCAAACTACTTTGACATAAGGCAAACAAAGGGTAATTAAGATAAGTAGTGCTGCGGCAGGTAGGCTTAACCTACAGTTCTCCCCCTAAGCCTAGCTGCAGCTGGTCTTGTTGATCTTCTTGAGACCAATCCTCCTCCTCATCTCTTCAAACTTAGCCTTGCCCAAAGACTTAGTCAGGATGTCTGCCAACTGATCAGCTGTTGGGATGAACTCAGTCTTGATGCTGCCTTCTTCAACACAATCTCTGATGAAGTGCTGCTTGATTCTGATATGCTTGCTCCTATCATGGAAGACAGGGTTCTTGGCAAGTGCAATTGCAGACTTGTTGTCAACTCTCAGCTCGACAACCTCCACTTTTCTTCCTAGTAACTCAGCAAGTAACCTGGACAGCCATAGAGCCTGTGTTGCAGCAGTAGTCATGGCAACATACTCTGCTTCACAACTTGACAGGGCAACCACTCTTTGCTTGATGGACTGCCAACTGACCAGACTGTTGCCAAGGAAGAATAGACAGCCTGTTGTACTCTTGCTTGAATCAATGTCTCCAGCCAGATCTGAATCACAGTAGCCAATGAACCGGGCTTCACTGGATGCCTTGGTGAAGTGCAAACCGAAGTCCAGGCTGCCTGCTACATACCGAAGAATGCGCTTCACAGCCTGCTGATGCTCCAAGGTAGGCCTCTCCAGAAACCTGCTCACAAACCCGACTGCAAACGCCAGATCAGGCCGTGTATGGACCAAGTACCTCAAGCTCCCAACCAGCCGCCTGTACTGAGTTGGGTCGACCTCCTCGGCCGTGCTTTGCTTGCTCAGCCTCAGCCTCTCTTCCATGGGAGTAGCTGCAGAATTACAGTCTACCATTCCACCAAGCTCCAGAATCCTCTTGGCATAGTGTGTCTGTCGGAGAGTGATGCCATTGGCATTCTGCTGAACCTCGACACCCAAGTAGAAACTCAGGAGTCCGAGGTCACTCATCTCAAATGTTGCCTTCATCTCAGCCTTGAAGCCCTCAACATCTTGTTCGTTGGCTCCTGTGATGATCAAATCATCCACATAGACTCCGACGAGCAGCAGGGAGTCGCCTGAGCCGCGGCGATAGATAGCAGCTTCATGATCACTCTGCTTGAAGCCCTTCTTCTTCAGTGTTGAATCAAGCTTCGCGTTCCATGCCCTTGGCGCCTGCCGCAGGCCATACAGAGCCTTGTGCAGGCGGTACACTCTGTCTTCTTGCCCGGCGACGGCGAAACCCGGCGGCTGATGCACGTACACCTCCTCCTTGAGGTCCCCATTCAGGAACGCGGACTTGACGTCCATATGATGGACTGGCCAGCCCTCCCCGTGCCGCCCGAGAGCCAGCAGAACTCTGGACAGACTCCACGCTGGCAACAGGGGCATAGGCATCGCCGTAGTCCACGCCTTCTTGCCGGATGCAGCCTGCGCCGACGAGCCTGGCCTTGTGCTTGATGGTGTTGCCGTGCTCGTCCTTCTTCAGCTTGAACACCCATTTCGCCTCGGTGATCGGACGATGGCCGGCGCTGGGCTTCACAAGCTCCCAAGTTCCCAAGTCCCCTCCGCCTCCACTCTTCGTCGCGCGCCATGCCGGAGATCCCCGTCTTACTTTCGGCAAGTAACTGATCCGGTGTCACACGGCGTCGTGGTGAGCAAAGCCGTGCAGGCCACCACCGAATAAGCGAACGGGGAGCGACTTTGCTGACCGCAGGATTTGTGGCGGCACCATCTCCTACCCCTCGGTGGCGTCCTTCGCCGCGCCTCCGAGGGCGTACTTTTCATCGCCCGCCTTCCAAAGCTGATGTGGCGCTGCCTTGCGTGGCGCCATGCCCCACCGCAGATTGATTCTACGCACCCACGATGAACACTTGGAGGTGAGCTCGTTGGCACTAAACTTCCTTGCTTGACCTTTGGTGTATCGGCGGCACACACTGCCGACATGGTCGCCCGATTGTCGGTGTCCTTGATTCCCTTCCTGGCGACACTCATGCCGCCTCCGCCCAATTCTTGAGTGTGTTTTCGGCCCCGGTGAAGATCGCCGTGCCAATCTCCTTGATCAGAATGTTTCCGAGCTCGCCTCCTTTCTTCCTTGGTCGGCGTCACACACGCGCCATGATCATCACTGCGTCGTGTCGAGACGAGAAATGCCGACGCACAGCCACCACACGCCATCGGCGCCGGTGGCCTTGAGGCCTTCTTTTTAGGTTTTTACCAATGGAACCCTCGCCGCCCAAGCCCGGGCTCCGTCTTCCTCACCCATCTTGCGCCGTCTCGTGGTGCCAGAGGCTCATGATGGAGGTCCGCCCGCGCCAGCGCCTGGAGCACACCCGATCGACTCACCCTCTATAGCAGAATGTTTCCTTTTATATCTTATGGATTTGTTTTTCCTTCTTTTGTTTTTTTTATCTTGCAAAAGAACACATACTATAGTAGAACTCTATCATATTCATATATGTGATTTTTTCCTTCTTTAATTTGTTTTCCTTTTTTATCTTGCAAACACATATTGTATCTGAAGTCTGAACTACCTCATACTCCCCTTCGTACTGTATCAGAATTTGTCGGGCGATATATGTTTTTCCTTCTGTGTTTCTTTTATCTTGCAAATACATATTGTATCAGAATTCATCATATGTGTGCTACTCCCTCCGTCTCCTTGTTTCATAACTCACTCACAACGTTTCCAAGTTTCGCCAGCTTTTCCTAGTTTATTTCTTTTCCTTGTTTGTTTTTTTTTTTGTCTAGGATAGGAAGGGTAGGGGGTAAATTGGCTCAATGAAAAACCCTAAGCTCATACCAGTTGGAATTGAAACACAGGTTTTGGGCAGCCAAAGGCAACAACACCTTGGCCTCTCATTGCTTTATATAATCATGACCAACTTGGGATACAAGTAAGCTCAAAGAGCATATTTCAAAACCAAAAGTAGGACTAAACTTGCAAGGAAGCCATGCTTAACCTTGATGCAGTCCAAACTACTTTGACATAAGGCAAACAAAGGGTAATTAAGATAAGTAGTGCTGCGGCAGGTAGGCTTAACCTACATATTTCTCTCTATTGTCGGTAGTTAGCGGGAGTTAGAAAAAAAATGGATGGACGAAAAAAATGGGCTGAAATTTTGCCTCTTTATTATTAGGCATAGAATTGAACAAAAAAACAAGGACTCTCATGATAACCATATGTGGGATATTAAAACCAGAATAAAAAACAGATCTCAAATTGTAGATATCACAAAAATAACAAGGATGCAAAGTTTGCATACACTGCTCCCAAATGAACTCAATTCAGAATCTGCACATACATTTTACACAAACATATATGCCAAACAAGATAACAAAGAGAAAAATGCCCCAGATAAATATAACTCCCTACATTTAAAGAGATATATAATGCTTTAGAAATGGTCAAACACCCTTGAAGCTAATATGTTTAAAGTGTTCAGAACTTCAGATTAGTCATATAAAAAGTTAAAAACAGTACCATGAGAACATAAAGATATTATACGATGAAAAAATGGTTTTGTCCAAAACATCGTACTGCATATTATTTTTTTTTTATTCCTTCTTCTGTAACCTGATTCTCATTTTTGTAAACAAACCATTGCAAAAAACCTTTTGGAAAACAACAGAACATCAGAATGAACATACCTAAGCAGAGATGAGAACACAAGTGCCTCGCTGACCTGACAAACTTGGTGATCTCTGTTCCTCATATGCATAGAACTCCTCCCAGGTTGGCCTGAAGAGCCTATTCCACTGCGAATTTTTGCTAGTAACCATACAAGGAACCTCGCACCAGGGACTAAATCACAGCATGTATCCAGTACATAGAGAATCGACAGCAGTTGTTCATCACCCAGCCTCCATTTGGATGCTGTTTTATCATCAGGCTGCAAAGAAAGGATGCTTATAGAATTGGTAGCTTTAGCAGCTGTCATTTCATTTCCTTCAACAAGTTGCCTTACTGATTTCAACAACCACGAAGAGACAGATCGTCTTTCAAGCAATCTAAGTCTTTTTAGTGACTTCCCAATTTCGGTCAGATTTGCCGCCCTCATGTGATCAAAATCTTTGACATCATCACCATCGATATTAGGTTTATGGTGGGGACAGCTCATCTTGCTTTCACAGACATGACTAGTAGATGCCCCCTGGCTACCTTCGATTCTAGCAGCTGCAAGTTGTGCAAGACTTTGTGTTTTACGAACCACTTTTGCCCTACCCCTAGAAGTTTGCTTAACAGACTTCTGTACAGGTTCAATGTCTTGCAACTTTGTGCCTTTCCTCACCCACCAAATATCTTCCTCGTCCGATTGAATCAATGGAAACCCTTGGAAAGGAGTGGTGCTATCATCCAATTTCTGCCCCTTGGACCTCATACAATCCTCACATCCACTTTTTGCTTCTCCAGTCTCAACTTGTGAGAGCGTTGACGCTGCTGATTCTTGAAAGCTTGTTTTCATTTGGCAAGCTTCTGATTCCACTGGGGGAGGATATGTAAAACCCAACAGACTTGATAATAGAGCTTTAACATCTTCTACTTGTTCTGGCACTCTTCCATGCTTATCACCTCCTGATGCAACTGGCAGATCAATCTGCTTCCGAATGCAGGAACTCGCAGTATACTCGCCTCTGCTACTTGCATAAAACGAGTGACCGCATGAAAGTTCTGATAGAACAAGGCGTCGCTCGCTGGATGTTGACATCATCTCATATAACTGTTGCTCTTCCACAGTCCTAGTTTCCTCAAGAATATCAAATAAAGAAGACCCAGGAAGCTGCTTTAAAGTTCTGTAATGCCTCCTTTTTCTTTCAACATCCAACATCGTGTCGTTCTTGTCAGTAATTCCACTAATAATTAGCTGCCTGACATAAGCCTGAGGAAAAAATATACCATTGTGGATAAGTTCTACGATGAGAACATCCACCCGGGTAAAACCTGCAACACTGCTAACTTCATGCTGATCCAACCAACACACAATGATATCATGCAGTGGACCAGGGCTTTCAAAGATATCATTTGTATCCTTCATCTCATTCACATTCTTTGCATTACTTTGCAATCCAGAAGAATCATCCACAGCAGCTGCTGTTAAACAAGCATCGGTCAATGAAGAACCTTTGGTGATATTATTCAGGGTAACACGAGTGCTGCTCTTAGAACGAGACAAGTTATTCATCTCATCCATTTTATTCTTCAAGATAGACACTGCCATATGTATCTGAGATAAATCTCTTCTTCCTGTAAATTTTACATTCTGAGAAGGAGATGCTCGGCAGTCACGGTAATCACATGTCGCCCATTCACAAAGGAAAAATATAGAGCAGATAAGGGATAGCTCAACAGTCCCAATCCACATCAAAGAAGACTGCAAACAGGGGCTGACTTCTTTAATCCATCTCTCTTCCATTAACGCATCAGATAAATCATTGAAGAGTGAAGAATATGCCACTGATAAATTTCCTGTGACAAGAGCTTTGTCCAAAGCCTGTACCACATTGGCTGCACCACGTGCTTGAAGGTTAGGGTTAGCAACTGTTGCGAGATCATATGCACGTTTCTGAATTGAACAAACAGCATAACCACAGGACAAATACCGATAAGCATCACGCCTTTTAGAACTTGAAATTCCACCGCCACTAGTTATCTTCAACAAAGCACCTCTACCATATACATCAGGAACCACAAGTGATGGGAGAGGAAAGCAATCCAAAGAAACAAATGTATCTGGCACTGCAAGTACCATGTATCGCAGTAACTCTGCTATAACAGAAGAAACTGAAGGCCTTTTTGGACTATCGACAACAGAAGCATCATTGAGACATCTCACTAGTAGCTCCACAAACATGCGCACATATGTTTGTGAGAGAGTAATGGTGTCAACCAGACCAAGCATAATAGGCAAAAGAAGCTCTAAAACATTAACTGAATCTCTCTCCTGAACAAAGGAGATAAATAGATCAATAATAGATCAATAATTTCAGTAGATGAATAGAAACTGAAACATAAACTTTCACGTCGATTGACTCTCGAACAGAAGTACCTGGAGTTGGTTAGATAGCCATTTGATAAGTACTGAGGGAACAAGCAATTCTTCTGTGAGATGCCATTGGATGAGATGGACCATATAACGCCATTTGATTTGCACCAAGGGTTCTTCACTGTCTCCAGCAGCTGGAGATGCTTCTGTTTTCACTTTTATTTGATTCGTTCCAGCAGTAAGTCCTGGTGATGACTGCTCTCTAAAAGATGGAGGTATAACAGCACCCTCTTTACAACAAAATTCATCCAAAATATGTTGTAAATATTCAACAACATCCTTTGTCCACTGATTAGATCGTTGATTATCAGAAGCAGCTACTGATATACTGTTAGGTGTCTGTCGGGTCTGTAGCTATATAAGATTGAATACATGTCATCAAAATGGTGCAATGTGGCATTTGGTAGTAAACGGGAGATAGGCTACAAGAGATTCCAAACCTGATTCAGGTATGTGACTTTAATAAACCATGTTGCTCTTAGTAATGGGACATTATATTGAATGAGAGCTTCAAAAAGTGATTTCCTACGGTAACCATGAGGAACATGTTCAGACAATGACCGCAGTCGCTTGTTTGGCTGAGCAAGGGCCTGCAAGGCAATAGTGGATGTAAAGAAAGGAGATTACATAATGTAAGCGAGCTGAGCTCATTGCTGCAGTACCAGCATAACAAAAGTAAAAACAGCATTCAGCACCATAAATCAAATATTCCAAGCTGTATAACTTTGAATTCCACAGATGCAAGACGTGAAAAAGGCTAATGCTCGCTATACCCAAGTAGCAACGCTGTTCAAGATTTTAAATGTCAAAAGCAACCTTACAGTAAGAATGGCCATATGTCCTTAGCTGTTATATTAGAAGTACAATACCAAATACATAAAAGGACGCAGAAAATCTAACTATCAAGCAAAGGCAAGCTTGAGAATTTGCAAATTTAGATAGCAAACATGAAATATTTACCAAGGTTCCATTGAACAAAACATTATATTATAACAACAAATGAAAGGTTAGTCTGCTCAACCTCAGCCCATTTTCTTCGCGCGTCCTCATTACATGGCCTTTGCTCTGGGTAAACTCCAGCCTTGATCAACAGAGATCCAGAAAGAGGAACTCCGTAAACTTGGCCAGCCTGTTGAAAAAGAAAGAGCATCAGTTTTTTATGTTTAACACAATATCATGTAATAGTAGGGATTATAATTTTGCAGGCACCACTACTGAAGAAAATACAGAACAAATACCTTTCTCTTTTTGAGCACGAGATTCATTGATCGCTCTTAAACGCTTCTTTACTGCCTTCATCAATGAATGAATGTGACAAAGTGTTAGTTGTAGCCTTATCTGACTAAACTGTACAACAAAGAAAAGGAGAAGGGAAGGGAAAATAAGGTTTGAGGAAGAAAAGATAAATCATTAGACCATATTCCAACAAAAAGGTTACATCCACTATCCACCAGGCTGGAAGGCTTAACAACACCTTAAGAGGAAAACACAAATCTATGCAGTACATTGAGTAGAATGTGCAGGTTGCGAATATCAAAACATGAAAGAACAAACGCACCCCCCCCCAAAAAAAAAAAAAAAAAAAACCCACCACCACCACACACAATAAAAAAACAATGAACTAAGGAAGTTGACCAACTGAAATCAATGCTATTTCTTCATTCCAATTACTGCAATATCGTCCATTTCAAGCATCACAGCCTTAGTAAGTGTTGTTTTGAGTATGTTAGAAACAAGAATGTCAAAAGCCCAAAAGTGAACTTTTCATCAGAAGTTCTTTCGGGGTACCACAGGTAATTTTCCAGGGTGCATGTTTATACCAAGTTATCCACTATGATCATCTGGTGTAAGCAAGAACTTCATAATTAAACAAGGTTCGCTGGCCACAGAAGCAGCCTTTTCTAGGGCTGGTAAACAAAATTTAGTAGAACATGTAGTGCTAGTGGATGACAGTAGGGCAGGGGTTAATAGGAAGTTAGAACTATGGAGACACACGTTAGAGTCGAAGGGGTTCAGACTTAGTAGGACCAAGACCGAGTATATGAGGTGCGATTTCAGCGCGACTAGGCACGAGGAGGGAGACGTTAGCCTAGATGGGCAAGTGGTGGCCAAGAAGGATACTTTTCGGTATTTAGGATCGATGCTACAAAAAGGATGGCGACATAGATGAAGACGTCGGCAAGAATTGCAGCGGGTTGGTTGAAATGGCGCCAAGCTTCCGGCCCTTTGTGATAAAAGGGTGCCTCGAAGCTGAAGGGTAAATTCTATAGGGACATTCCCGGGCGATGTTATTCTTTGAGTGTTGGCCCACAAAAAGGCGACATGTCCAAAGAATTGAGTGTGGCGAGATGCGTATGTTGCGTTGGTTTTGTGGGCACACTAGGAGGGATAGAATTTCGGGATAGGGTTGGGGTGGCACCATTGGAGGAGAAATTGATTCAACACCGATTGAGGTGGTTTGGACATGTCCAAATGGAGGCCTCCCGAGGCGCCCGTGGGGTTCTCAAGCGGGCCGATAACGTAAAGATAGAGGTCGAGCCTAAACCGACTTGGAACGAGGCGGTTAAGAGAGACCTTAAGGAGTGGAATATCTCCAAGGATTTAGTTTTTGACAGCGCTTGGAGATCGGCAATCAACGTGCCTGAACCGTGACCTCTTTTCTGTCGTGTGCCCTTTTGTGTCTTCCATTTTCCCGTCTCTCTTGGGTTTCATCTCTAGCCTACCCCAACTTGCTTGGGATAAAAGGCTTTGTTGTTGTTGTTGTTGTATAATGCAATGTGATTGGCCTAGCACATTTCACGTACAAAGCAAGAAAAACATATTTGTTTCAATTATCTGCGAGGAGTATCAAATAGCACGACCAATCGCAAGTTGGTTTGGGATTAAAATACAAAAACAGGTCATGGATGGGAATGTCAAATGCTGTCAAAAAAAAAAAAACAGTGCTACAAGATAATTAATTATAGCATTTTCTTGTGCCTGAATATCCATTCTGAAGCAGCATTTCTTTAACAAGAAAACAAAATTTTGCGTCATAACAGAAAAACAGGATTGCCAACAGATTTTCCTTACCTCCTTGCACTTTATGACAACATCTGGCTTGCAGAAGTATGGGATCTGGCTGAGTACAATCTCTCTTGCTTCCTATCAAGCCCAGGAAAATTTAATTTCAGTCAATGCACTAGACTGTTGGAATATGTCCAAACTGTGGAAGTGAAAGCAAAATACAGATGATTCCAATAAAGAATAAGAGGTCATGATTGTCTAAACCCCTAAAACTATGGCTGCGGTGGAAAAAAAAAGAGCATGATGCCCATAATGTGTTGTGTACAACTTCTGTTTCCATACACACCTCGATTCCTTCAACAGTCTCCTTATACCCAGCCTGTGCATACTCTTTGGTTAATGTCTCTTCAGGACAGTTTGGTGTTTGTGGATAGAAGTCGGGTGGCCCAAGCCTACAGAAGAGACATAATGTAAAAGGTGCGACATAGGATCAAATGAAACCATGTCGTAGGACGAATCAACAGTTCTATGTTGTAAATAAAAGAAGAATATATGAAATTGTTGTTTTATAAGCAGAAATCATGTCAAAGCTGAAAGTTAGGGCCAAAAAAAAAAGGAAGAGAATCATAACCAGTCTGAGATAGTAAGCATGCAAACAAAAGAACAGACGTTAGCACTCTCAACGCGTAAGTTTGACATACTTGTTATTAAGTGGCTCTTTGTCACACTTTAGCTTGTATGGAGCTAGCTGTTGCTGCCGCCTGAAAGATAGGGGTGTATGGAGAGAGAAAAAAAAAATCAGAATCACCACGGTGAGCAAAAAATGAACAAGAAAAATATATAAACCAAGAAATATAGTGCTGGAAGTGAGGTTGCTACTATTTCCTACTGCACCATGGCACCTTCATTCCAAACGAACAAGTGAATGAGGCACAATTATATCTACACTTCAAGTGATACATTTCTTCTAGTTAGAGAACATGTTACTTGAATGGCAGATTACCAGTCAAGCTCAATGCAGCGAATTTGTTTTGACTGTACAAGAGACATGGAAGAGCTGCTCCATTCTCAGACCAAAAGATTGAAGTATAACATAGTTCGATGGAAATGACAATGATGAGTACATGATTATTTGGTACACAGCAACATGCCATTGAGACTTTTTGAAAGCATGATTCTCTAGGCAATGCCTTGGCGTAGGTGGTTGCATTGCATCATGTAATGATGAGAAGAAACAAGTGGAAAGGTTCGACGTGGAAGTTACTCAAAGGACGACGCAAGTAGAGACTAATGCGCATTCCAAGCTATATATGTCCATCCATTCATAGAATGGATTTTTTGCTTGTTAAAATAGAAGTCTATGACAGGCTACTCTATTGAGGGTGGTGATGGATAGCAGTTTGTATCACGAGGATTGATTAAACGCAAATTGTGCTGACAATATAGTATAGCCTTGAAAAATTGTAAGTACAAGCATGCATGCAGTTTGTTTGTGGGGGATCTCGGAGTGCGCGGACAAGAACATCTGGCATTACAGTTGCAGAAGTTATTACTTCGTAATCGGAAGGGTTAAAACACATCATGCCACGGTGCCTACCCAGCAGCTACGACATACAGCAATGGAATAAACAAAGAGAGGGAAACAGGGGTAGAGTTTTGTTCACCTGGAGCTGACGGGGTAACCAGAGGAGGAGGAGGAAAAGGGCGAGGCATCCAACCTCGCGCTGTCCCTGGCGCCACCGCTGAAGCCAGCGCTGTTGCCAGCGTACCTCTGCATGGCGCCCCCAGCAAGTCAGCTGAGCGGCGCCCCCGGCATGAGCACGGATCAGGGCGCTCCGCGGCGGCACGGGGATGGGGAAGGCCTCTTTTATTTGTGCTCCCTCAGCAGCCGGCCTGTACGGAACAGCGAGTGGAGGAGGTGGCGTCCCGGGCAGTGGCGTGGTGCTTCCACCGGCGGGAAGAAGTCGGAGGCGAGGTCGATCGCTGCAGGGCAGCAGGGTTGAGGATGAGAGTCAGGGTCAGCGGGGAACAGTGAACTTTTTTTTTTTTGGAATCAAAATGAGGAGGGGGGGGGGGGGGCGTTCTACAACGGGTAAGGAGCAGCCGATCGCGGGGCGGCGAAACCCTAGACAACGTGGATCAGGGGAATGGAGCGGAGAGGTGAGAGGAGATGCACGCGCGGGCTGATCCTAAATCCACGAGTAGGGTTTTAGAGAGCAGGGGAGTAGTCTCACACCATCTTGTGCGAAAATCAGACGGAGAAAATGGCGCAAGAGCCGGCCTGGTCTCGAGGAAGCACATGGGGGCAGGAAAGCTAGGGTTTGGTGGCGGGGTGGGGACGGGAGAAGAAGGGTGGAGGCGAGCTTCGAGGCGGAGTGAAGAGTGGATGGGTCGGTGGAGCTGCCTGCTGTTGCTGCTCGCAGCCTTGGTGGTGCTGGGTGGGTTGGTAAAGGGAAGGGAAGGGAAGGAGTGCTGCTCTCTGCTCTTCTTCCTTTGCTCTGCCTCAGCTGCGTCTGCGTGCGGAGGCGAGTGGCATTGCGTTGCTCTCGGATGGGTCTTGTAAGGAAGAAAGGAACCATACAATAGGAGACCCACTTCACTCCACTCCAGCAGCGCAGCGGCGTCCATCCATCGGGTCTCCGTCGCTTCGCCTCCTCTGCCTTTCATCTCTTCTTCCGTTAACGTACGGCGCCGTGCAGGCCATTGACTCCTCCTTTCCTCATCCGTTCGCTGTCGTGCCATGAACGTCATCAGCCAGCCAGCCACCGTGAGGAGAGGACAGCAAGAGTTGAACGCCATTTGTTTGACATGGAGCCATAGGGTGCTGGAGCCCGGCGACCAGTCCACACTAGTATAGAAAACATTATTACAGGCGGTTCACAATCCATTTCGACTGGCGTTTCTTCAAACCGCCAGTGGGAGGGGCCAGTAAAAATAGGCTATTTTCACTGGCGATTTGTTCAGAACCGCCAGTAGATCTACTAGCTGCCCAGAAAACACAAAAAATAGTAAAATAATATTCTAAAAATAGGAAAAAAATTTAAGCACCTGGAGAGGCCTCGCCCGCCTGTCTCCATTGAAGTCATTATTTTTCTTCGCGGCCGCCGGTCTTTAAACCTGTGACCTATTCCTCGCGCAATCCCTCCTTTACCACTGCACCATACACACTCACATATGTCCATATTACTTTTTCTTTTCTCACATATTATCCAAAATCAAAAATAAATTGAGTGTTTGAGGCTCTAAACAAATTCGAATAAAAAAGTTGTCAACTACAAAGTTTCATAACTTTTCAAGATCTACAACTTTTATTTTAATAGTTTCTCCATCCGAGGTCGTTTGTAAAATTTTAAATTTGACAATTTCAGACGTAGTTTTTTATAAAAAGGTAATTTCAAATAAAAAGGTTGTCAACTACAAAGTTTCATAACTTTTTGACATTTATAACTTTTATTTTGGGAGTTTTTCCATCCGAAGAAGTTTGAAACATCAAAAAATCAATTTCAAACTATTTCTACTGGCGGATTTAAATCATCTAAAACCACCAATAATGCAAACCCAAGACTCAAGCTAAGACACATAAATAGCATTATATAGGTTATAATAAGCATCATATATGTAGTTGCATATTACAAGCATGATGTTATTAACTTGTAACTTCCAATTCGATAGAAAGCAAAAATCACGTTCCATGAACATATGTATCATTGAAACCAACAATCTACATATACCACCACAAGCGTGTCTAGCAAAACCATTTTTGTGTTTAAATATTAACTAGTCAGCATTCTATGCATGTTGGTTGAGGTGAAAGATGGATGATGGATGATCGGTGCTCAGTAGTAGCAACGGTAAAGGTATTCGCGATAGCCATGGGCGAATCCTCAAGGGAATGGATGAAGCACAGTGGAGCTATAATGACATATCTCATAGATCCTCTCTGTCTTGTTATGCCCACATACAGGTGTATTTTGTGCAGAATCAAAGCGACGATAACAGGTCTAGCAAAAGCAATCCGCTGAAGAAAAATGGCAGAAACAACATGTTGGTAATTTTAACATCACTTCGCGTTAAGTTTTCATCCCTAAGATGCCAAAAATCAAGGATAAAAATAATCTACACGCAATGACTCTATTAGAATATATCCTCAAGCGCACAGATAATTCTTCCATTGTAGCACTTCACCCAGCAAGTATTCTGAGTATCGTTTATTTGTTTTATGCCAAAAGGATAAAGAGACACTTCTATTCATTAGGAGTAAGCAACTTATAAAGACTCAGATAAACATACGGACCTATCATAGCCAATTACTCTAATGCTTTAGCAATAAATAGTCAATAATAATATGATAAATGATAACTGAGTAAATAAGGTAAATGTTATTCCAGAGATAGAATATAGAGACTCACTAAAGTAGTAAAACAATCTCGAGATTCTGCTAGAGTAAAGGAAACCTATGTAATTACTAAATATAAAGTCTGCAGCCTATGCCATATTACATATTTTCATCTATAGCATAACCAACTAAGAAAACATCATAAGGAGCATCAACTAATGAGGATTTTAAGACACAAGGGTCACCTCCTTCGTGACCGTGCTCTGCTAGTCCTACATATGGGGGGTGGACTACAGAGGAACCAACATAGCTGTCACCTACGCGGACTACCACACGTCCCGTCACGTCAGGGTGTCTCCGTAGGTAGACAATATATCTAGACACCACGTCTACATAATGTATACCACCTAACTCACTCGAGTACTGAATCAGACGCTTTACAATCATGCGACAATAATCATCATCAATTACAACTATATCGAATATGCAACTAGAATAAACTAAGAACTAAATAAGTAGCAATATAATAAAGTGGAGCAAAGTCATAATAAGATACAAGATAAAATTACCGATCTCCAGACGAACAGATCTGGAATCCCGAGCGTAGCGCCCAACTCTACTTGAACCTTGCTAGACGCCGAAACTAAGAACTTGAAGAACTAGAGCTCTACTTCTAATCTCTAGAAACCCTAACTTCTGTCTACTCTTGACAAATGAAGCAGGATGAATGAATTGGTTCTCTTCTGAAGGGGGTTTGTGTGGCAGAACCTTCAAAATTATATGGCCCACAAGCACCTGTCTTTGTCCCTAAGACCTCTGTCGGCTATGCTTGTACACCACATAACCTAGAATGTTCCGTCGGGTGGATCCCCAATAAACCACGATTCCTCCAGGATCGATACTTACAGAGACATCACAGTATTACAACAGTTTTCATACAAAATACCAGAGTAGCGGAAGACTTACAATAACTTAATTTACAAACTTTTTGTCGAACTTATACAAACCAGAGTAGCATTATTACAAAACAGCGGAAGTATCATTATGTAACTTTATTACAATCCACACAACGAAAGTGCCCTGCCCACGGGCCACACAATCTATTCCTCGTCAGTCACTTCATCAGCGACCGTCATGCAGCAAGGGCCGTAGCACACTTGCTCACACGGTTCACCTGCAACAGGGGTTAAACAAACCCTGAGTACAAAAAGTACTCCGCAAGACTTACCCGACCAAAAATTGGGGAGAAGACTCAGGAATGCTGGCTAATAGGAATCAAGGTAAGGCTTTAGCAAGATCAAATGACACCTTTGCAAAAGAGGCTAAGCCAGTCCTTACTTTACTACATCAATCACTTATCAACCATGTATCGGATTCAAAACTTTCCATCATCAACTTCCATAATTACTACGATGCCGGGACTCGGATCAAGTCTCTCATATCGTGGAGCACCGACGATTCGAATCGCTTTATATACCCAGCTGGGGCTTCCTAGCCACATGACGTATGCAGGACCGAACATCTTACATACATCAACTCACACTTGTATTTCTCCCTGCCAGAACGGGTCCTAGCTACGAGGTACAGTACACCATCTCCCTACGCCGCGGTCCCCTTCCACGGTGGCCCCGTAGGATGGGTACACGCTACACTCGTCCCGGTTATCCGTTCTCGTCATGGATCATACAAGGAAGCTTACAGCCATTAACATGCGACTAGTACTATCCAATAACCTCATGATCCCAGGGCCAAACAACGGACGGTCCTTAACCGACACAAGTGGACGACACTACACCAGGGCACTAGCCCTTCCTGATGCAAGTCACTCCACCGGCTTCTCGATTTACTCATCATCATGCTCTTGTTGCGTACCCTTGACCCGATCAAAGTGAAGGGATACCAACAAGTAACATCAAGTTTTTATAATTGCCCTCAACGGGATATTGTTATCACACCTTTAAAAACATTTTATAAAACCTTTGTTATCTACAGGGCTAAGCATACACTAGCATTTTCGAAATCAAACAGGTATCCAGGGTATATATCAAGGTACGGTAAATGCATCAAATTAGGATATCATGCAACTCCTATTACCTAATGCATCACATCATCAACATACAATATAAAAGCTTTTCGAAACACAAGGAAGGGTCTGAATGCATCCGGGGCTTGCCTTGGGGCTTGATGAAGTTAGGTTTAGCGATGGCACTGCCGAGATCAGGACCAACCTCCTCACACTGATAACCTTCCTCAGAGACGGGAGTCGGATCAACTACACGATTGAGATGCATGATTACAACGCAGTAATAAAAGGAGCATGCGATAATGATGCAATGATTATCAACCTATCTTGAGTACAACTTCCCTTCACGGTATAGTTGCACTAGGAAGGTATAGCTAGCGTCGACGACGACGGACTAACGATACACAATCAACATAAAATGCCGAAGGTCATTAGGGTTAATGACCTAGGGTCATCACTCAATCCCAAAATCAAGCAACCTTAATAGTGATTAGAGTCAATTACTAATTTATTAACCATTTTTACAGTTGTTGAAAGCCACTAATTAACTTGCTAATTAAAGATTAATTAAGTACTAATTAACCAAAGGATTAATTAATTAAACATAAAATAAAAATTAAAAATTAACTAAAACATGATCAAACTTCATAATTAAGATCATCATCATTTAATTAGCACACAAGACAAATTTCATGATTTTTGGACTTATAGTTTAATTATTAAAAATCATGGAAGTGGCATTTATCAATTAAAAGAGCAATTTATAGCATAAATAAAATTTATTGGAAACACAAAGTTAGTATTTTTTAGAGTAGAGCAGGGCACAAGGATCACACATATATTTTTATTTTATTTTTAGCTGCCCAAATGAAATTAATACAAAAGGATAAAACTCAGCATTTGGAAATTCAAAATAGAAAAATAAAAAGCTTTTCACTTCTCTCCCGGGCTCACTGTGCGGCCCGAAATGGCCCGCACGGCCCGCTCCAGTGCGCGCGTGGCCTGCTCAGGCGCGCGGCCTCTCCCTCCCTCTCTTCTCTCACTGACAGGGCGGGCCCGGACGTCAGCTTCTCCTCCTTCCCTCCTCTTCTCCGTTTTAAAACGAGCGGCGGCGGCGGTCGGCCGGCTACCTCGTCGGCGACGAACCTAACGCCGACGAGAACGCCACCACGGCCTTCCTCGAGCTACGGTGAACCCATCCATGGGTTTGGTTGGACAGAACCACGCCTAAAGGAGGCCTGCCCGCGGCCACGGCGGCTTACATGCGCACAGCGGCGACGGCATGCCAGCGGCGAGTCGCTACGGACTCGAACCGATCAAGATAGGGATGCGGGACGCAAGGAGGTGCTCACCACGACTTGATACACGAACAAGGAGGACCGGAGACGAGACGGAGCAGTGATGGCGACGGTGACCGAGGCCACGGCGGCTCGGTGACCGGAATTGGGGAGGATGACGCCGCTCGGGCGATTCCGGCGACCAGGGGCTACAACTGGTGGCTCGTTGGGTTCGCACGGGAGCAGCGGAGCTGCTGACAAGGTATTGGAGATGGCGATGGACGGTGACGGGCGAATTCGGCAGAGAGATCACGGTGGCCGGTGAGGAGAAAGAAGAAGGAAAAGTCGATGACGACGGCGGCCGGGGCATTTATAGGGCAAAAGGAAGCTCGACGAGGTGGCCAGCAGCTTCGCGGCGATGGCCAGGTGGTTAGGAGCGCATGAAACCGGGGAAGGCGTGGGAAACGGCCACGGCGGCGGCGACCGGCCGGCATGGGCACGGCGAGGTGGCACCCCCCCGTGTGGTACTCAGTAGCACGCTGCCAGCTCAACATTTTCTTTTTCAAATTACTCCCAAATTTTGAATAAAAGTTGAAAAATTCCCAAAATACAGATTGTTCAAAATTTTGTGCTCTACAACTTTTATTAAAGAAGTTTTGTCAGAATCCAAATAGTTTTGAAATTGCATTTCAAATTTAAAACCGAGTTCAAATTTTGATTTTTGGGATTTCCAAATTACTTTTAAATTTTGAATAAAAGATGAAAATCTCCAAAAATAAAAGTTGTTTATTTTCTCAAGATCTAAAACTTTCATTTAGATAGTTTTTCATGAAACCAAATAGTTTTTGAATTGGAGTTTAAAAATCAAAAGGGGACATTTCCCAATTTGGAGAACTTTTTGAAATTAGTTCAAATTTTATTCAAAAACTTGAAAAACTTTTATATACCAAAGTTGTAGATCTCAAAGAGATGCACAAACTATATTTTTGGAGTTTTCTCAAATTTTAAATATTTTAAGATGAAATTGCAAAGGGGGCAAAAACACTTTGAAATTCAAACTTTTTGAAAGGATTTTCAAATTGAATCTTTGGGCATTTAATTAATGATGTTGTGGTACTTTTCAAACCCAACCAATGGCACACTTTCAAAGTACAAACTTCATACTTTGAAATGGTACCAAAGTTTGGTCACTTTTATTTGCAAAATTAATTATGGTTAGCTCCTCAAAATTGAACTTGAAATTCAAATCCAACACTCAACCATTCCAGGGTTAGGGTTTGGGATTCGAATTCTGAATTCAATTTTGATTCTTGCTTTTGCATCATTTGACTTGTACAACATGGTTAGGGTGTGAGTCGGGGTTAGCCAAACACTTGCAAGCATCAAGATTGATTTTAGTTGATTGCTTTTATAAACAAAATCAAACATGTAAATGGAGTTTGAATGATATACACATACACATACGATATGAAAGAGCTCAACCAATCCTAGAACTGAATAAACTTATTTTGATTGTTCGCATTAGTGTTTTCTAATTATGAATGCTCATGCAATGATGATGATGACATGGCAGGTTTAGGTTAACGTAACACCAGGGGTGTTACAGTTTGCCTCTATTTATAGCCCGGTGGGATGAACGTGCGCC
Source organism: Chrysopogon serrulatus (assembly GCA_015844335.1). Taxonomy (NCBI): domain Eukaryota; kingdom Viridiplantae; phylum Streptophyta; class Magnoliopsida; order Poales; family Poaceae; genus Chrysopogon; species Chrysopogon serrulatus. Next base: position 43,581 of record JADLZL010006924.1, on the reverse strand, counting down.
GCAGGATCAAACCGACTTAACTAAGGGCCGAAATGCATCGTGGGAGGTGGTGGAGGAAGCTTCCAGAAGGGGAGGCCAAACCCTAGCCACGAGGGGGCCGGGTGGCGCCATGGTGGGGCCGGCCGGCCCCACCTGCCGGTCCCGCTGCTTCGGGTGTCTTCTAGATCCTTCTTAGTCTAGTTGGTGTTGTTTTCCGTCACAGTTAAGTTTCATGGCAAATACGCACTCTAATTCCTCTTTTAAGCTTCTCTGAGTAATTCTTTGAAAATCAGACAATTCACCAAAACTCATGGAATTTGTCGGTAATAACCCCTATATTTCTATTTGTCGGGGACCAAAATAAGGGCCCTTTAAGGAAAGCCCAACAAACGCAAACTTCGGCCCAGCCAGCTCCCATTTCCGCTATCTAAGCCACAGGGAGGCCAAACCGCCATTCTCTCCGCCTCGCCCGAGCCCCGGCCCTTGACGAGCCTCCACTCTCCGGCCCGAGCCCCCCCAACGCCGGGGTCTCGGGGCCGCCACCAATTTCCGGCCCCGCCCAATATGGGACACGCCGCTAATTCCCGTTTTCCCCTTTCCGAGGGGATGGGCACCGCCCGTCACGGCCCACGCCGATGATCATGTGTCTTCTAGATCCTTCTTAGTCTAGTTGGTGTTGTTTTCGCCAAAACCCACGCTAGCCGACGTCACCCCCCGCGGCGGGGAGTCCCCGAGCATGGAAATATCCGCACTCTAATTTGTCAAAGCTTTAAGCCTCCATCACACTCCACCAACTCCAACAGGGACATCCGTCTTTGGACAAATCGACACCGACAATTCACCAAAACTCATGGAATTCCGCCTTCCCTTTGGCTATAAAAGGGGAAGGCTTCAGGTTCACACACACGAGTCCGATATTGGCACCCTTCAATCATCACGAGACTTGGGACCTCGTCCCTCTCTCACCGCTTGTACACCCTACCTACGAGCACCTCGGTGCGATAATACAAGATCTCCACCCCAAACTCATGAACCAAGATAAATCCTTGTGTTCATCTTGCACACCATCCGGAAGTTAAATTCACTTGTCGGTGTTAGGACCGCCAGTTCTAGCACTGACACTATTATTGGTTCTTTCCAAGTGTTGGTATATTTAACGCACATAGAATAATCAAGAGATAAATCCGTAAGCGCACGGATACCGCTGTAGCTTTAACCTAAGAGTTTTCCAAGGTATCGATTTTCCACGAGGAACGCGAAGTGAACTAGAAACGAATCAAAAACGTTCAAGGATAGAAAAGATAAATATTTTTGGTGGGTAGAGAGGGGCTATCTAATATGATCTAGATAACTAAGAATCAAACTCACGATATTTGTCTACTTTGGAGCAACAGTACCTTTCCAACTCTCGAATAAGACTGGAAAGAAGGTAGCTGGGGAAGGCTACCAAAAGCTCTACGAAACACCAACTCTGACGTGATGGAATACAAAGGTCAACAAAGCTATCATCTTTGAAGGTTACCACAACTAACCATAAGAAGCAAACTCAGGTAAACCCTAACCTAGACACCATGTCTACGCTAACGATTACTACTCTAATCACATACGCTAACTAGAGCACTCAATATGAGCTAAAATCCCGTAAACAAAGTAAACTAAGAACAAAACTTAATCAAATAGAAGCCTTAAAGTTACCAACTGAAGAACTTGAAGAAGAATCGTCTCCGTAGAGGTACAAAGTTGAGGAAGATCCGACAAGCCGGCTCCTCTTCTATTGTCTCCTCTCCTCTCTCCCTATTTTCTAATGTATAAGAGCTCTAGAGATGAGAGTCTATCCTTTCAAGGGATGCCTCTACATCTCCATAATAATGTGGTGCCCTCAGGGAGGGGGGTCTGCCTCTTTATTTATAGCTCGGTGGGATGAACGTGCGCCGTATGATCAAACCGACTTAACCTAGGGTCGAGATGACTCCCCATAGGCGGTGGAGGAAGACTCCAGAAGATGGCAGTGTAAACCCTAGAGGTTGGGCCGTTCGGCCCCATGGGTGCGCCGGCCGGCGCCCAACTGTGGCGGTTCGGGCCCATTTTCGGCGTGGTGTCTTCTCGGGCCTCCTGTAGTCCAATGGTGCTTGTGTTGCCGTAGATTTTGATTCTGAACTCTGAATATAGCAAATGGTAGGTCCGTTTCAATCATCTTGACGAGCTCGTTGCAATGGTGCAATCCAATTCCTTATTTGAGATACTTTTATTCTATGTAAAATTAGATATATCTGCAAAACGATCGAGAATAACACAACTCGTGGAATTCGTTAGAATCAAACCCTACAACTATGCTTTATGATTCTTTTCATGTTAATTCATACACTAATTGATGGTATAAAATAGGCATTAAGGACCATCAACACTAAGTGATAGTTGACGGTATATAATGTATACTTAATGACCGTCAACAATACCCCCAAGCTAAGTCTTTGTTAGTCCCTTAGCAAAGTTGACTTGAAATATTATTTTCAGGGTTTCATATGTGTAATTCCCGACAAATACTTAAACAATGAATTTAAAATTCTTCTCCGGATTAAAATTCATTAGTCTAACTTTCAAACTTATTCTTACTCCTTTCAACCATGAGGCTTCTCAAACTTTAATTAAATCCTAAGTAATTGAAAGATAGAATAATCAAGCAAGCACTATTTATTTCATTCTTTGTTCATGCACTACTCCAGAGTTTTCTATACTTTTTAAATATGTATATATTATTACTTTGAAAACCATAAGAGTCTACTAATAAGATTGCAGTGGACTACTAAGCTATACATTATGACTGAATGTGTTAGTGATAAAATTATATTTTCAGACCCTTATGTAGTATTCTCTCTTTTCTATCTTTGCACCACTTGTTTTACTCTCTTTCTTGTAACACCCTTTTGGCTTTTGAAAGTAGGGAGAAAATGATATGATTTTGTATTTTTGTGCTTATGACAATATATAGCAACATGATATTTTTCATTAAATTAAAACTTGACATGGGTATAGCGACATGTTTGTGCATTCATCTTAAGCATATGATTTCTTTTGTGATGAGTGGTTTTGACCAAAATTCAAAAGAATTCAATATAAAGTTTGAAAATTAGATTGAGGCTTTAGGAAAAAAAAAACTCTTTCATGTGGATTCAGTCATGAATCCTAGTCCTAGAGCAAGCCGTCTACAATCAAGGTCAAACCACCAAACTCTAATCCAATCTCATCGAGTACAAATCATCGACGAGCCGCTTCTCTATCGACATATAAATTTTCCTGAACTCGGAGCTTTTTTTAGAACTATTCCAACTTTTCTATAAGTGTAATCTAATTTTTAGATACTCTAAAATATCTCCATGAGCTCTAAATATTTTATTTAGGTTCATCATGTCCTAAAATGTCTCCAAGAATTTTTTTCATGATTTTTGGAGTTTTCTTATTTTTTCCCACTTAAATATCGATTCTAGACTTTCCTAGAATTATTTTAATCCTGAAAATAATTAATTCCGAAAATAATTAAATCTCTATTTTTCCACCAGCCCTCAAAGCCCATATACAATAATCCTAATAAATCCCAACAGCCCATGCACTTATTTGCTAATGGGTTTAATGGCTAATTGGGCCCATTAGTAATATTGGAGGGTGCAATATCAATTAGTACCATATATATTGTTGATGTCAACATGAGGTGTTTTTCTCTATATATATATATAACCCTTAGGCAAAGAACACCAAAACTACCACAAAGGAGTCCCTAGTTTGGAAATCCCTAGTAAAATATATTTTTCTCCTCTATTCTACGTCGTCCTCATCATGTCGCCTCGATAAATATTGAAATAACTGGGACGGCCGAGCGCCATGGCCTATGACTTTGCCGGGCCGAATGACAAGGCCTTTCCTTCCTGGCATGAAAGCTATGGCCATGGTCGGATTCATCGTGCAATAGGGAGGATAGGTAAAGAATTGTTACAAGATCTTTTAATCTCCGCCTTTTTTAATTATTTGATCTTCAATTCAAGTAGTTTTTTTTTGTTGTGTAGGTTTTGTAGCATTGCGCTCTACATAGTAATTACCATGTCACATGAATATGATTTGTTAATTTAAATACACTAATTTGATTATATATATATTCAATGTCTTTTAGAATTAAAAAGCAATTAGCACCGATGCATGCATGTCAAATGAACAAGCTGAGCTAGTATGCCCATGTATGCATATAGATACGTAATTTTCTAGAAGTAAGTATGCCCATGCCAATTACTATGTGTTTATAATTATTAAATATTAATATTAATTTGATTGATGATTATGCAACCACGTCTCTACATAAAAAGCAATATAGAACAACATCAATTTTTTTTATAATTAATCATTAATTTGATTAATGTCATACTCATTATATTTGGTTATAATTTATTTAGCCTAAACACGTATATTAAATTTGATAGATGCTCTCACATGTCAATTTATATTTGCAAGTTAACGTTGAATGGGCATAATGATATTGAAATATTTATAAATAAAATATGATTAGTTTGACTCGCATTTCAAAATAAAATTATGATTTTATCTAATCTAAATTAATAACTTTTCATAATTTTATTTAATTAAAATAAATCAAGCATATAGACTTTTCTTTTATTTTATAATATAAAACTTCGGTAGTTGTTTCTTTTTAACGAATAGTTCCGTTAAAGCATGTTGTTTTCTCTTGTGTGGTGTATTGTTCTTAGTTGCTTTTATTGTTCTATGTATGTTTGCCTATGCGTGGTGTTTGCTACGAGAAGAATGAGAATAGAGCTAGAAATCGAATGGTGGTGTTGATCCAAAGTGAAGTATGAGAGAGTTTGAGCAAGTGTAAAGGCAAGTATAGCATGGGATGATCCTTGTTACCTACTCACCTTTAATCACTTAATTCATATTGCATGTGTCTTCCTTGATTACCACTAAGGATTTTCTAGCAATTGTATCTTGTACCTTAACTACCATGGGTTTATGCATTGGGTTTATGATAGTGCTCAAGAAATAACCACTATGATCTATAACTTGATTAATGGTATATGCAATAAAAGGTTAAAACTGTTTTTAGCACCAAAAAAAAGGGTCAGAGTACTGTTTGCTCTTGTCCTCCCTAAGGACTTATTGAGCACCGGGACTTAAAGTGAACCGTGAGGGCTATATGGCTCGGCTTTAGTCAAGTATGAGGACCCTCTTCTAGCTTGTTAGAGGTTACCGAAAGGCGCAAGAAGGGCTTTACACGATGGGCATAGCGTGGCTTCGTCCTCATGTGTGTTCATTTTCTCCATTTAGAAGGGGGATTCTATGTCCGCTTGTCGAGGAAACCTAGCGGCCCTAACTTGTTAGACGAACCTTTGAAAGACTTCATAGTGTACCCTCATCTAGGTAAAAGGCATATGGGGAGTCATGACCAACATGGGAATCACGACTCACGGTGAAAGTGTACAACCTCTTTTGTTAAAAATGATATATCAATAGTTCACGGTCACGAAGCGGCCCGGACTTCTTATAGAATAATGGTTTATGCGATGGAAAATTCTTGATTATTTTTGCTATACTTTTAATCATTGTTTACATGATCATACGGTTATTTGGGATTTATGCTACTTGTTGCTACTCACTTATGCTAAAATTGAGATATGATAAAAGTTGCTAACCGATGCCGTGTCCCCTTTTGAGCCTCATTAAATGTTATTCTTGTTGAGAACATGTACTTATGCTTGTCTTTACTTTTTTTAATACATTGGCCAAATCCCTATAGGTACCGGATGGAGGATGTAGTGAGTTTTATGAGAAGTAATTGGAGTGCTAGGCATGTGTTACCCCCTTCCAACCGTTATCATGAAGAATGGAGTCGGTGAGAAAAGATTAGCTCCCATTCCGCGTTACTCGATGTAAATGTTAATATACTTATGATTACACTATATATAACATTGTTTTACTGATACTTTTTACTACGTGGTTGTATGTGTGGACTTCACAGGCACACATATAGCATACCCGTTTTGTTTTTAAAACTGGGTGTTACATTTCTTTTATTTTTTTGGCACATACTCTTTTGATATGACATCTTTTGGGCTCATATTTCTTTGGTATGACATCTTTTAATTTCATAGCCCACACTCTCTTTTAGACTTCTAAGAGAGAATTTTAAATAGAGCAAAACCTTTTTTTTTATGCATGTGGATTCAGTCATGAATGTATAACAGAATAGTCTACTTAAACCATATTAGCGAGCAAAATTATTTATGTTGCTTGATTTTAAATTTGGAAGGTCTGGAGCTTTGATATCACTCGAATGAAATAAACAAAGCAGCTCGAACCTTTTTATATCATATCCGTCAATTACTTTGATTTAATTAAAAAAGTCTTATGCTACCCACAAATATCGGGTTTCAATAATAAATTATCGGGGTAGATAAACTACATATAATTCATAGGAGAATTTTAAATTCAAATGCTAAGCAATTGCTAATTAATCACTTCATTCATATATTATATATATATATATTTTAAACTACTGAAAGCAAATTCTACTTACCCTATAGGTAAAACTGAATAAAAATGACAGAATTAAAGATAAAAATAAATACTCAAATAAATATTGAAATAACCGATAGAGTATATACAAAGGTGAAAGGTACTCACATAGCGGGGCTCTCCCCCAAGCTGGATGTCACCGTACTTAGTAGTATGGTGGAGGTGGCGGCGTCCCGAACTGTTGTATCAGTACTCCAACCCGCGTCGATGTTGCCCATGATGTAATTGCTCGAATCTGGCCGATCCGTCCTGTCTTTGCTATTGTTCCCGCGGTAGAATCATTGTCAACTTTGGTGTTGCCACACGCCGTCTTTGGTGTAAGATGTTATTCATCGCATGTTGTCCCTGCTCAATATTAGTGATATGAATAGATAAAGCTAGGAAATCATTAATGGGAGTCCCAAAATACTATTCAGGCGGTCGATAGTAATTGTCTTCAGGTGGCGCATGGAACTACGGTCCACCGGAAATCCGTATTTCCACTAGAAAAGAAGGATGCACGACCTCTCTAAAAAGTCATTTCTAATCCTCCTCTAATGTACCCCACCTCGAATATGGATGATTCTCCTTGCTGATATGTCGACTAGTCTCCCCATCCTGCATGGGTGGGCCACGGCTGATGTGGCTCTTGTGACGCTTCTGGATCAAAGTTAGTATAATAAAAATAGGCCGGCCCAGATGGTGTTGGGTCAACTCCAGTGTAATGAGTCCTAGGTACCCTGCTGATGCGTGCTGATGGACACCTGCCAATATTAGTTCTACTATCTAGAAAAATGAAGTTCTTGACAGAATAAATTCCTAACTCCCTATCAGGCAGCTCATACTCATTTGGATAGTTCTTATAAATCATGATTATTTTATTATTTCGGCGTTTTAGCATGTGAGCACTAAAGAAAAAGTCATAGCAATAATTCTACGGACATCAGAGATAAAAGTGAGTGTAGCATTTGATAGCAAATCTAGCCCTGTAGCTAAACGTGTAATTCAGGAAGTGAACGAAATACTGCATTTTCTCATAGGAGGAATGGTTTTCCAATAACTCAACATTATTTTCACAGGTGATGCTTTTCTCTTTTTAATCATGATATACAATAGATGTAATTTGTCCTGTCTTATAGTGTTTACTTCCTCTCTAGAAAAGAAAGTGAAAGCTAGCCATTTAAGCATGAATCTCAGTGTAGGATGCTGGATTTCTTAGTGGTATATTTTTGTTTCTGTTCTGGTTTCTTTGCAGTGATGCTCTCCCAAAAATTATCCTTATTAAAATCTTGGAGAACTTTTGCTATATTAACTACACAATTTGTTTGAAAAATCCTAGTGCTATCTAGTATGGTTTTCATGTTCTGAACGGTTTGTTGAACATTCTAAAACGAACATTATCATCAAAAGTCTAGGGAGCTAATAAATTCTATGGTGAGTAATTTGCTACCCTGCTCAGTGACTTGCCATGCATCTTTCCATCCAGCATTTCTAAATATGAGCTCAAACTCAGAATCCATTCTAGTTTCATGGAGCAAAGTGTCATCAAACATTGGAGTATGTGTAAATTCTTTCAACTTAACCATATTGAATATTTTAGTTTGCGGTCTAAGTGGTAATAAAATTTGGTTAATATCCATTAATTCTACCTCTCTTCCTGTTGGGAAGAGGATGACGGGTTGTCATACTCAAAAGGTGATGGGATATCGACGTCCATTCCGGAGCTGACAAACGAAGGCACTTGAGATGATGATCAGCTACGGGTGCTGCGGAAGGAAAGTGCCCTTCCGAGGCTCTTTGCTGCACTCTTGAGTTTCTTGCTCATCTTGCCTATAGAATGAAGAACACAAAGAACACGGCAAGAACAAACAAGAACACAAAAACATGAAAAGAATTAGGATTAGCAAATCAAAGAGAAGGGAGAGGGAGATTCCTTTTGATGAACTTGCACTTTGCTTCCTCTCTTTTTTTCTTTTCCTTGCTAATTAATGGTGGATTTGAAAGATTGTAGTGTCGTGTTTGGAAATAAGGAAGAACTGGACTCTCTGGTATGCAAATGAAGTAGTGAGTGAGTGAGAGATATAGGAGGCAGAGGAGATGAAGGGGGGTGCCGGCCGGCGTGGTGGTGGGGCCCGCTAGCCCCACCTACTGTCTGCTGGCTCTCTCATTTCTCTGGTGTCGACATTGGTATGTGAATGATCCGATTGCTAGTTCCTAGGTGATGCTTTCGGTAGCAGGAGTGAGTGGAGAGGGTACATGCATGTGAGTATGATAATTTGAATGAATGGAGTGTAGTGAATAATTGGTGGGTGAGATGTGATGTGAGGTGATATGTGTAGGTCCCACATGTCTCCCATATTTATATTGTATAATGACACAAAAATAAAAAACTAAATTACTTTTATGAATCTATAAAAAATTAGAATTCTAATGATAGTCTTTTTATAATTTTCTGCCACCACAGTAAATTTCACTGACGGGGGGTTTTACACTCCGTTAGTAGTAATCACATGGGGTTTAGGTTTTATCTATGACATGCTTATTTTTATCTCTTTTTAATAATGCAATTGGTAGAAAATAAATATGCTATCTAATGCGAGAATTTTAAATTACGGATAAATACCGAGTTACCTCCCGACGAAGGTTCAGAGTTTTAAGTCCATCGACCCAGACTTTTTCAGTTGAATTATTCTTCATGATTGATCTCCATTGTTGGAGGGGTTGCTACATCTTGTTCTTCATGATACTTCAGAGTTTGACATTGTTCAAGTCTCAGCTTGAATGTGAACCGCTCTTCTTGCCCATTGATGGTGAATGTGATTTCTCCAGCTCCGACGTTGATGGTTGCATTTGCAGTGTTCAACAATGATCGCCCGAGGATAAGAGGTATCTTCCTCTCTTCCTACATATCAAGTACTACAAAATCTACCGAAATAAAAAAGTTGTGGATTTTTACCAGAATATTTTCTGCTATTCCTGCAGGGTAGCGGACGGATTGGTCAGCTAGTTGCAGGCACATTGAAGTTGCCGTGAGCGTGGAATAGTTGAGCTTGTCGAAGACTATCTTGGACATTACACTGACGCTTGCTCCAAGGTCACATAAGGCATTCTCGAACATCTGATTTCCTATTAAACAATCTATAGTAGGGCATCCTGGATCCTTCTTCTTTGCAGGAGAAGAACTTAGAATTGCCTCACTACACTCTTCCGTTAGCTTGACAATTTCCGTAGAAAGGTAGTGGTCCCTTGTTGTTGAGGATGGTTCAAAGATACTTCGTGTATGTCGGTACCTGCATGGCATCTAACAACGGGATGTTGACATATAATTTCTGAATTACCTCTATGAACTTATTGAATTGATCATCCGTTCTGACTCTTCTCCTTCTGCGTGGAAACGGTAGGATCGTAGTGTCATGAAAGTCTTGTGTTAATTATTGTTCTTGTGGTTCAACTGGTGGTGAAGGTGTTTCAACTTCTTCTTCTCTATTATCCTTCTCAACTTCTTCTTCTACCTGCACTAAATGTGGTAGTCTACGTGCCTCTTTTGGGTAAGATGGATCTTATGTAGACTTACCTCCTCTAGTTGATATTCCTTTTACCTATTCATGGTTAGTGATGGACAGAGTAGAAGCTAGATGTGTGATTTGTGATTCTATCTTTTTATTGAATATTATCTGATCCTTAACAGCTGAAGAGAAAGTATCCAATTTTGAATTAATTCCTTCTAATACTTTATCACTAAAAGCAAGCTTCTTATAAATACTCTCATTAATTCTAGCTTGTTCTAATATCAATTCTCTCAAGGGTGGTTGTCTTTGATTTGAAGAATTATAATTACTTTGGTACTTACCTTGATTTGTGTTCCTAGGTTGACTCCATCTTTGCTTCTCAATGACTGTACTAATATCTTCTGGAGTATTTGTGTTGACGGTGGATAACATCAACATTCATTAGAACTTTTAGACACAAAAGGATACATGAAAACACACTAGTCTAGGGTTTTAACTGATAATTTTCATGAGTTTTGCATATTCTATATTTTCAAGGGATTTTCCAGAAAAGCTGAAAAGAGGGATTCAAGTGCAAATAAATCACGAAACTTATCCGCTACGGGAAAGATAACCATCGGGACGTGGGAAGGATCTAGAAGACACCCGAAGCAATGGGCCCAGGGACCGTCAGGTGGGGCCGGCCGGCCCCACCCTAGGGCCGGGGCGGTGCCCCCCTGCTAGGGTTTGCCTCCCCCTTTTAGAAGCTTCCTCCACCGCCTCTCCTGATGCATCTCGGCCCTTGGTTAAGTCGGTTTGATCCTGCGGCACACGTGCATCCCACCGGACTATAAATATGTGGGCAGACCCCCCTGGAGAGAGCCAATTCATTATTCATCAAGGCCTCAAGCCATCAAGCATCAAAAAGCCTTCTAGTTCATCAAGAGCCTTCTAGTTTATAGTTCTAGTTAGCTAGATTAGAAGTAGAGGAGGTCTAGTTCTTCATCGGGATCTGGAGCCCCCGGCGTCTATCTGGAGCGCAAGAGTTTGGTATAGTTCTAGTTCTTTCTTCCTTATTGTATTCATTATTTAGATTAGGGAGACATTATTCTTATTAGTTCATTATATTCTTAATTGCAATAGTCATTGTCTACTTTGATTATATGTCTAGTTTAGTTGGTTTGATCTTATTGGATTTATGTAATCGCTCGTATAGCGTTTATCCAAGTGTACAATGGGTAGATGATAGACAATATGTAGACGTGGTGTTTAGATATCTTGTTTGTCTATGAGTGCACTCTGACATGCCGGGACGTGTGGTAGTCCACATAGGTGACAGCTACGTTGGTTCCTCTGTAATCCACCCTCCGTATGTAGGACAGCAGGGCATGGTCGTGAAGTTGGATGACTTTGTTTCACATCCTTTCTAGTTGATGCCCCCTTACATGTGATAATGATATATGGTTGACTTAACGATGTTTCTAGATATAGTTGCACTAATTAAAGTTATTCATTGATGTAGTTATAGAATTACCTTAGACAATTACCTCCTTAGTTTATCCATTGGCTAACTATGATTATGACTAGGAAATGCTCTGATGATTATCTATAATTATGATACTTGATTATGCTATCTTTGTTGACGGCCACTATTGTATTAAATCAACCGTCAACTAGCCATGAAAAGGATGTAATTGTGATCACCAAAGTAGACATAGGGTTTATACTGACCGAATTCCATGAGTTTTAGTGTTTCACTATTTACTAGTTGAATGTCCGTGCGTTGCTACGGGTACATATAAAATATGATGATAGATAGTCACACGGTAGAACATATATAAAATCTCACCCATTCATTATAGTTTATTTATTTTAACATGAAGCAATATTAACCATATAAGAAAAGATGAATGTTAAGCAAGTCTTAGTGGCAATTTTATAGTGTTGTTTCTAAAAATACCATGTCAAATAGAATGCAATGAAACTTTAATAAAATAATCACTTTTTGTGTATAGTTTTATTCTTAGTTTTATAAGTATTTAATTTCATAACTCATTGCGAGTTGATAAATATGCCAAGAAAGTTTCACCCTATCCACATAACAGAGGACTGGGATGCAATAAAACAAGCCCTTAGGACGCCATCGTGGCAGGGGCACGTAAGATGCAATGACGACTATGATGGTGTTTTGTCTCAGTGTAGAACTTTGATGGACTCCTATACTTCTCGACAAAGAAAAGGCTTTTAACAACAATAACAATATGTAATCGATTCCCGGTCTTATTTTTTCGGCTATCTTGTCATTATTACCATAATGTAAAGTAACAAAATCCTTGCTAAAATATTGAACCACACTTTCAGCTAAAGTAAAAAGCAAGTGGAAAAACAAGTTTTCTATTGATATCAGAAAAATGCAAATGGCAAAAGATGTTAGAATGTATTCATTAATTAGAAGCTTCTACCCTCTATACATACTTAGGATTTATATTAAAGTAACAAAATCCTTGCTAAAATATTGAACCACACTTTCTGCTAAAGAAAAAAGCAAGTGGAAAAAAACAAGTTTTCTATTGATATCAGAAAAATGCAAATGGCAAATGTATTTGCTTTTGGAATGCAATAAAATATTCCTTTTCCAGAAAAAAAAGATGTCAGGATGTATTCATTAATTAGCAGCTTCTACCCTGTACTTAGGATTTATATTAATTGATGCAACATAAAAAAATGATGCACAGGCCAAGATGTTTTCAGAGTTATGCACAACAATTTTACGATGGAAGATGATTTTCATTTTTCCCCACTATAACATAATGGATCGTTGAGAAACATTAGCTATGTCACATACAGCCAGCACATCACAATATCTTTTAGGACTCCAAAGAACTTTCAATACTACGTTATCACTAAAAGTACATCTTGGCAGTCTTTGCTCCGGACTATTCCAATAGCTCCGTGGTTGTGATTACATACTGCATCGGAATGAACTTTGTCAGTGATTACTAAACAGTCAATTCTAAATAAAAAACATTTAGAATACTGAAATATCTCACTGCAGTTTGACGCTGCATGCGACAGTAAAAGGTGAACCTGTGCAATAGTTGAGAGAATATATGAACCTGTGCAATATTAGTCAACCCAAAGCAACAAGCATGTCATTGTTAATGCTTGCAAGTTTTAACCCCCACTCGCCACTCCCCTCTGGGAAATACTTCTAAAATTATTAGCTAAAATCTCTGCAGATTTCATGAAACAGGAACTGTCCAAATCTAGTTTAAATTTGGGAGCATTGTGATTATCCCCACTACTTTGGCAAAAAAATATGACATGCAGGTTTAAATTCCCCTCTGTAAATTAGTCAGTACGTGGCCCCTTTTCTTAGATTTTAGGATTTCTGAAACAGACTGGATTTGGAAGAATAGTTACTATACCCTCTTGACCTTAATAGAACCAAGCTAGCAGTATAATCCCATTAACTAAAGCCACACTACAAGATCTGGCAATGGGCCAGAAATCTGCTTGGCAAGAACACTAATTGCACCAAGAATTTGTACAAGATGGTATTCTCAGCCCAAATTTCGTTGAGTTGCTAAATTCCTTGGACCAGACATGTAAGGTAACAATGCTACTCTGATATATAATATCACTTTTGCATGCATCTGCATGCAATAATCATAAACATCAACATCATAATCTTCAAGAGATACAATACCCCCAGCATCAATCATTTGATGAGTATCCAGAGGACAGACAAATAACCACGTGAAGACACTGTAGCCAGGACGTCCAGCTGTCCAGGCAACAGTTGAAGACCTCGCCAGAAGACAGTCCACCTGTCTTCCTTAATCACGAAGGACGTCTCAGGCGATAACCATGAAGGACACCCTTCAAGCTCCAGAAGGCTCCTCCAGTCCTATAAAAGGAGAAGCCCGGTGCTTCAACTGAACACGATGAAGACAGGAGAAAAAACGGAGACACCGGCAATCAGAACGATCCGACCCGCAACCACAACCACCAGCATACACAGCATCCACCACTTCCACCATATCCTATGAAGAGCACCATCTCAGTGCTTTTCTGAAGACCATCCACCACATCGCATGTAATTAGAAACCCACTTCCATTGTATTACTCCACCACCACTCTGTAAATTAGAGAATAAAGGAAGTTCTGTGATCTTCCTGCGCTTGTAAGGTAATAAGGTTTGTACTAAGTGCTTGGGTTTCCCGAAAAGGAAAGCCGTATGTAAGCTTGCTCTGTTAAAATGAATTAAGCTTTCATGTTTTAATCTCTGCCTTCCCTTAAGCTCGTTCATATGGGACGACGTCTCTATGCTAGGGACCCTATAGGAGAAACCTCTGCGTGTCTTGTTCTCGTTCTAGCCCAGGAAGAGGCGTTTGTAGAGAACCCTGTTTGCGCGGAGAAGTGTTCCCTTCGGATAGAACTGCCTGGGGAGACGATAGAGACTGAGCCCTGTATGAGTGTGTCTGGGGATAGCCTGGGAGAGGAGCGGTTAGCTTGGTTCTTTAGCGAAGCCAGTGATGCATACGGTGAGTACCGAGTAGGACGCGCACAAGCAGAAGTCGCACGACCGGCAGAAACCTTGGTCTCACCAGCCTCGCCAAGATCCTGAGAAGAATTATTTTTTGCATACACGCATACTCACTTAATCACACGCACGTCGCTTTCATATTTCACGCATACAGCAAAGAATAGTTGCATAGTGCCTAAATAGTGAGAAATATTCATCCGTATTCACTAATCGCGTTTATATTTTCACATACATACTGCACAAGTGCCCTGCATAGTAGCCAAATAGTAGCAAAAGAGTTTGGGTGCCTGAGCCACTTCCCGTGAAGTGCTCGTGCACTATCCATATTCATAATTTGAATAATATCCTAAATTTGAATAGTATCACGAATTTGAATAGTCACCGCAGATTTTGAATAGTGCAGCAAATAGTAACTCAAATCTTTAGAATTTGAGTTTTGAATCCGTTCGAGTTCCCATAAATTCCCGCAGATTCCCAGCATATTTGCCACATATAAATATATATATTTGTGTCTAGTGGTATCCGAGCCAGGTTGGGCTATATTTAAATTTGAATCTAAGAGTTTTACTAAAATTTGGTGAAATTTGAAAGGTTACTTTATAGTAGATATAGTGAATTTATGGAAAAACTCGATATAAATCAAGAAATAAAATATTATGAGAAAGAGCTAAATAAAATATCCGAAGAATATAATACCTCTATGTTACGTGAATGGTCTAAAACTAGAGAAAAAGAAATCTTTTATATTAGAAAAATAGCTCATCTAAAAAAGATATTAGAAGATAGCAAGCTAAATATAAATAACTTTAATATACCTGTTGTGACAAAGGAAAAGGTAGTTGAAATAGAAAATAATGATAATAAAGAAGTTATACAGAATAATAATATTAATAATGATATAAGTGAAGAAGAGCAATGGGAAATTAATAATATGTTATTATTGGAAAGCTATGAAGAAGAAGAAAATAATGCCCAAAGTTACAAAGATTTTATAGATTCTTTAGATGATGAAGAATTATATAATTTAGACAATGCTATGGAAGGATTAGATATAATATATAAGAATAATAATATAATTGAAGCAAAAGCTGAACTAATGGATCAAGAAAACTGTGAGCATGACTGGATAAAAGGAAGATGTGATTATAATATAAAATGTGCCTTTTGCATATTTTATCCTAGCCAAGAAAATAGATTTACATGATGTGTATGTCTAAAACAAGCATACGCATCATGTTTAAGAACTAATAATCAAAAATGGAGACAAGATGTAGAATCTGAACCTGAAGATAAAATATTAGCAAGCAGAGTCAGAAATCTAGAAAATAGAATAAACAATTTAGAAGCGGAATTAGAAGAGTTAAAAAATAAAATAGAAATAAATAAGACAGAAGAAACTTTTAGAGGGAATACTGAACTACAAGAACAAATAACTATAAGTAGAAGAAATGATAAAGATACACAATTAAAAGATACCATAATAAATTTTGGTAGCAAATATATAGTTAAAATACCATTTAAAGAAATAGTAGGAATAAGAATACCTGTAAAATTAAATTTAACACCTACTATCACTTACAAAATATTAGTATTAGTAGACACAGGATGTACAAAAAATATTATACACGATATATATTTTGCAAGATGTCCCGAAATAGTTCATACTATAGAACCAGATAAAGCTGATACATCTACTGATATGTCTGGAATAAAAAGAATTCATAATCAGATAGCTTACAATATCGAAATGTACATAAATAATACAAAATACATAATAGATGAAATTACTACAAGAGACTTATCTATTATACATGATGATATGATATTAGGATTAAGATTTTTACAATCCTCTTTACAAACAACAATCATACATGAGCAAGAAATTATATTTATTCCTCGTCAAGATAATATTCCTTACATAACAGAAGTTAGAAAAACTATAAGTTCTAATTCAGAAAAGACTAACCTTAAACTCGAAAGATCTAATAATAAAAACTTAGATACAAATATGAAAGAAGAGTTAGGTGAATTTATAGAAGATTTTTATATAGTAAATACCAGTATAGAAGGTATAAGTTTACAGTCATTAGCCCCAAATTGGTATAGAGATATAAAGTCTAAAAAAAGATATAGATAAAATAGTACAAAGATTAGAAGATATTCAAATAAGAGGAGAAATACCAATGAAGCATTGGGATAAAAATGGTATAATTTGTAAAATAAATATAATACATCCTAATTATATAATTAAAACAAATCCTATAGAAGCAACACCTAATGATATAAAAGAATTCAAAATGCATATTGAAGAATTACTAAAGTTAGGTGCTATAAGAGAAAGTAGGAGTCCTCACAGATCAACAGCATTTATAGTTACAAATCATGCTTTGAAATAGCTAGAGGAAAGTCAAGAATGGTTATTAATTATAAAAGACTAAATGATAATACTATAGATGATGGCTATAATATTCTAAATAGCAAGAATGGATAAATAGAATACAAGGAAGCAAATATTTCTCAAAATTTGATTTAAAAGCTGGATTTTGGCAAGTAAAAATGGCAGAAGAATCAATAGAATGGACTGCATTCACATGTCCTCAAGGACATTTTGAATGGTTAGTAATGCCATTAGGATTAAAAAATGCTCCTGCCCTCTTTCAAAGAAAGATGCAAAATATTTTTAATGAAAATCAAGAGTTTATATTAGTTTATATAGATGATCTCTTGATCTTTTCAAAAACCTATAAAGAGCATATAGCCCATCTGGAAACATTTTTTAGAAAAGTAGAACAAAATAGATTAATACTTTCTAAAAGAAAGATGAAAATATGCAAAGAAAAAATAAATTTTCTAGGTCATGAAATTGAAGAAGGAAAGATTCATTTACAAGACCATATTGCAAAAGAAAATCTTACAATTTCCTGATGCTATGAATGACAAGAAGATCTTACAACAATTTTTAGGATTAGCAAATTATGCTAGAAACCATATTGATAATTTAGCAAAATTAGCTGGACCTTTATATGCAAAATTAAGAAAGAATGGGCAAAAATATTTTAATTCAGAAGATATAAAGTTAGTAAGAATTATTAAAGACAAATTTAAAAATTTAAAACCCTTAGAATTACCTCTAGATGATAATTATTTTATAATAGAAACAGATGCTTCAAAGATAGGTTGGGGTGCTATATTAAAACAAAAACCTCACAAGTACTCACCAAAATCAGAAGAAAAGATATGCAGATATGCTTCAGGAAATTATAAATTAAAAGCAATAAATAATATAGATAGAGAAATTTTAGTCTGTTATTTATGCAATAAATGCTTTTACACTATATTTAGGCTTCAAAGAATTTACGGTTAGAACAGATTGCGAAGTTATATGTAAATATTATAATAAAATCAATAGTAAGAAAAGTTCTACTAGAAGATGGGTTTTATTTGAAGATATTATTACGGGAAATGGTTATAAAGTAATATTTGAGCATATAAAAGGAAAAAGATAATACTCTTTCTGATATATTTTTACATCATCTGTTTTTTGCAGGAATGAAGAAAGGAATAAGCTTTAATGGGGGAGAATGTTTCAATTTTGGAACTGAAAACAAATTAAGAATATTCTCACCAAATACCTATAATTTTAAACCAAGAGACCATATTATTCTAGATGAAGTGCACAGATGCATTCTAGATAATTTCTGGTTTCAATATAATAATAAGAGAGAAGATAAGGGATATATGCTAGCAATATTAAATAGTCTAGCTGAATATTTTCATATGATCAATGGAAAAATACAACCAAAAGACCCATCTTTGAATATAAAGAAAAGACCCCTATATATAATATATAGAGGAGTAGAGCCAGGAATATATATAAATTATGAAGAAGTAGTATCTCAACATATGGAAAGAGAACATGAGGGAGGAATATCTTGGAAAAAATATATCGATGTTGAGGAAGCCCTCTTATATGCAAGAAATTTGATAGGAGTAAATTATTTCATAGACCCATTAGCCAAAGACTATATCCAAAAATACAAAAAAGCCCATCCAATAATAGTAGAACCAAAAACAAGGGAAGATGGACAATCAAATTCAATTACATATAAATATATTGTAAAAAAGGAACCAGAATCTCTGAAGGAAGAAAATATTGAGAAAAAGATAAAAGAAATGATTGAATCAATAATTCCTCAATTAAAGATGAATATAAAAGAAGAAGTCCTGCAAGAATTAAAGAATGAAATAGAAGAGAAATTTGAAAAAATAAATAGAGATTATGAAGACAGTATAAAGAAAGATTATGAAGAATATATATAGAAAGATTATGATCTAAAAATGAATCTACAGATGTCTGATATTGATGTTGGAGATGATCAAATGATAGATATTGCTGGTCATGGGCAGCATCTAGAATATTAAAGAATTATAAAAAGAATAATAATATATTTCCTATAAGCCAGACTATGAAGAAGATATCGATTAATAGCAATATATTCCCTGTGTTGATAAGGTGTTATCAACAATTCGGCCGGGGAAAGATACGCACATATGCCAGAATTTAAATTGATGTTTGCAACATCAATTTTTTCGGGCGTGGCAGACCATACCCTATAATATCACTTTTGCATGCATTTGCATGCAATAATCATAAACATCAACATCATAATCTTCAAGAGAGACAATACCCCCAGCATCAATCATTTGATGAGTATCCAGAGGACAGACAAATAACCACGTGAAGACACTATAGCCAGGACGTTCAGCTGTCCAGGCAACAGTAGAAGACCTCGCCAGAAGACAGTCCACCTGTCTTCCTTAATCACGAAGGACGTCTCGGGCGATAACCATGAAGGACACCCTTCAGGCTCCAGAAGGCTCCTCCAGTCCTATAAAAGGAGAAGCCCGACGCTTCAACTCAACACGAGAGAGAAAAAACGGAGACACCGGCAATCAGAACACCCGCAACCACAACCACCAGCATACACAGCATCCACCACTTCCACCATATCCTATGAAGAGCACCATCTCAGTGCTTTTCTGTAGACCATCCACCACATCGCATGTAATTAGAAACCCACTTTCGTTGTATTACTCCACCACCACTCTATAAATTAGAGAATAAAGGAAGTCCTGTGATCTTCCTGTGCTTGTAAGGTAATAAGGTTTGTACTAAGTGCTTGGGGTTTTCCGAAAGGAAAAACCGTATGTAAGCTTGCTCTGTCAAAATGAATTAAGCTTTCCTGTTTTAATCCCTGCCTTCCCTTAAGCTCGTTCATATGGGACGACGTCTCTATGCTAGGGACCCTATAGGAGAAACCTCTGCGTGTCTTGTTCTCGTTCTAGCCCAGGAAGCGGCGTTTGTAGAGAACCCTGTTGGCGCGGAGAAGTGTTCCCTTCGGGTGGAACTGCCTGGGGAGACGATAGAGCCTGAGCCCTGTATGAGTGTGTCTGGGGATAGCCTGGGAGAGGAGCGGTTAGCCTGGTTCTTTAGCGAAGCCAGTGATGCATACGGTGAGTACCGAGTAGGACGCGCACAAGCATAAGTCGCACGACCGGCAGAAACCTTGGTCTCGCCAGCCTCGCCAAGATCCCGAGAAGAATTATTTTCTACATACACGTATACTCACTTAATCACGCGCACGTCGCTTTCATATTTCACGCATACAGCAAAGAATAGTTGCATAGTGCCTAAATAGTGAGAAATATTCACTCGTATTCACTAATCACGTTTATATTTTCACATACATGCTGCACAAGTGCCCTGCATAGTAGCCAAATAGTAGCAAAAGAGTTTGGGTGCCTGAGCCACTCCCCGTGAAGTGCTCATGCACTATTCATATTCATAATTTAAATAGTAGCCTAAGTTTAAATAGTATCGCGAATTTGAATAGTCGCTGCAGATTTTGAATAGT
Source organism: Chrysopogon serrulatus (assembly GCA_015844335.1). Classification (NCBI taxonomy): domain Eukaryota; kingdom Viridiplantae; phylum Streptophyta; class Magnoliopsida; order Poales; family Poaceae; genus Chrysopogon; species Chrysopogon serrulatus. The sequence goes on along the minus strand of JADLZL010006924.1, from coordinate 23,095 downwards.
GCAGCAAATAGTAACTCGAATCTTTAGAATTTGAGTTTTGAATCCGTTCGAGTTCCCATAAATTCCCACAGATTCCCAGCGTATTTGCCACATATAAATACATATATTTGTGTCTAGTGGTATATATATATATATATATATATATATATATATATATATATATATATATATATATATATATATATATATTGCGATATATAGTCTTGCACTTGCAATCCATTTAGCTTTGCTATTCAATTTATTTTAATCAGACATAGCATATTATAAAGGACAAAAATTTAATATTTCTCTGAATCAACAGAAGAAATCCCAACTCAATTAAAAACTGAATGATATGTATGTAGCAGGAAAGTAAAGTGGAAAAAAAAGTGTATGGATGGTTCAGTTGTGGAGGTGGCAACTGGCAACACCGTCAATGACAGCAAATGGGAACCTTGCCCTGCCTTCTGGTACCAATCCTTTTGCTGCTGCACCACTACTGCTCCATCATTGTCTAGTCCAGTTCCTGCCAATAAAAATGCAGTCAGATTTAAATAACAATGTCCACTCAGGCCTTGTTTAGATTGAGAGAAGAGAGAGATTGAAAAGTCCTGTAGCAGTTCATTTGTATTTGGTAAATATTGTCCAATTGTGGCCCAACTAGGCTCAAAAGATTCATCTCGTGATTTACAACCAAATTATGTAATTAGTTATTTTTTTATTTATATTTAATGGTCCATACATGCGGCTACAAATTGATGTGGTGGAGAGAGATTGAAAAGTCCTGTAGCATTTCGCCCTGTTCGCCTTGTATGTGGCAAATACACGCTTATCAACCGTGTTGGCCGTGTACCGTTTAATCCGTTTAATCCCGTGTAATCCGTTTTTTACCCGTATAATCAACTAAACTATATAATTAACATTATTTGTTTGTATGTGGCAAATATATTTACCAACTAGGCTCAAAAGATCCGTTTAAATTATATAATTAGTTATTTGTTTTACTTATATTTAATACTGATGTGATGGAGAGAGAGCGAAAAAACTTGAAAGTTGGGAGGTAAAGTGAACAAGGCCTCAGAATCAGGATAAGAAAATGCTGTGAAATGTACGTAGGCCATGTCCAGCTGCTGGCCGCCTAGCTACCTTGTGCATGCATTTCTCTGAATTTCAGTAGCCAAGGCCCAAGTGCTCAAAAAATTATTTTTTATGATGATATTCTAAAATCAAAATCCACTTTCCAATACAAATCACATATGCACAGTGATCTGTCCCTTTGTATTTGTTTCTTATGGTGCAACAGTAAGTAAACCAGGAATTGATCCATGCAGGACAAACACATAAAAAAAAATGCTTTCAACCTGCCAATATTGTAGCTTTGTGAGCATTTCCCTGACATAGTATACCAGGAATTGATACATGACCCTATGTTGATGGTTCCTGACAAACTTTAAAAGTCCCATAGAAAAATGAACCAATTGACCAAAAAGGCGTAGGCTACACTGTCAACATAATCTACCAATTTGGACTGAACAAAATGTTTTTATTCAATTTGATGGACTAAGAATCCACAGTTTGTTGTGTAAAATTTTATATAGCTTAAATAATAACTCATTGGCGGCAATAGCAGCCACGAGAGAACCTCTGATGTGTTGCTTAGTATGGTGGTGAGAGGTAGAAGTACACGTATTGGTACATATGCCACTGGGATAGCATACCTGAATGCATCCAAAGTTAACCAGTTTCATCCTTGTCATCATGAAAAGAAATTGATGTGGCCCTTGGTAGGTTGAGCTCACTAATATCTGCAAAGGTTTAAAAGGAGTAACAGCATAAATAACTCATAACCCATATTAGAATGGCCGAGTGTGACCACACAAAACTGCAGAAATTAATAATTGTTGCCTTGCTTAAAGATTCATGAATCATATGCCCTAAATTCAGATCAGAGTTCATTCACATAGAATTCAGAAATACTATTAGACTAAGATTGTTTGGTGCACGCAATTATCATAGCCCTGGTTCGTGATTCTCTTTGCATGAGTTTCTTTCGACATTGAAGGAATTCAGAACAAACAGTAATACTGATTTCTTCCCTCCGAGTAGAAAATCTAATGCTAACACTGCAGACATGACGAGCATCCTAATTTATTGTTTCGACACGATTTGCAGACTACAAAATTGATATAATCAACTATCATTCATGGAACTTTTAGATCGGAAAGATTGCCACATAAAAATAGAAACTTAGATTTGAGAATTCTGAGTGTCTCACAGGTTTATCTTCAATTATGGCCTTGGGCATTTAATTCAGCAACAGATTAGGCAATGATTGGATTTTGCGTTTAATTATGCAACCTCTAAAGTTGACAGTGGACCGAGATCCAAACCAAACCCGCACCGATCCAAAGTATGTATATTTAAAAATTAAATCCAAACCAAACTAGACCGTGACTTCAATCATCCACACCAAACCAAACCACTTGTATATTCAAACCCATTAAAATACATTTTCAACCCACCAATACACTGGCACCTCATGCAATTGTTTATATTTAGTCATAAGCAAAAGCAAAAAATAAATAGATAGAATAAAAACTCATTATTAACTCTATTATTGACAGTCAAACCAAATCAGTCTACTTTAATAGGGCCAAAACCAAACCAGACCAACAGCCTTCTTATCCCGTTTCACCCCAAACCAATACAGCCTAAAAGCAAAACCAAACCAAAAAACCGGGTTTAACCCAAACCATTGTCAGGTTTAGCAACCTCTGGACTAAGAGAAAAAGGTAACTTTCACTAACTTACTTACCTGTATAGTGATTCCCAACTCCCAAGAACATGCTCACACTCTATAACATTATGAAAGGAAAATGCAGTGATTCAGATTTAATGAATCTAGTACTATAAAACAACTGCATAAGGATTTTGCATTGGTTAATGGTTCATGGTTGAACTATGCACGGGATTTGTTATGCAATACCATGCATACAGGGATATTTCATTATTTTATTTACTACATTTGCATGACCATCTGACGTTTTACAGGAAGTAACAGATATATAGATGCAGTAAGAATCATCAAACCAACCGATGTTAGCAAAAGGCAAAAAAAGGAAGTATTTCTGCGTGCAATCAAAAGCAACTGAAGGCCTAACAAATTAAACTTCAGGTTTTGACTAATGTAATTTACCAAGTTTGGGTTATAACCGAGATAGTCTGCAAGCCTATCTGTTTCAACATGTGTTCCTGGAAACGAGACTGCATGACAGATTTTGAGTTGCCGGGATGTACGTGCGGGTGGAGCCGACGCGGCCAGAGGAGCAGCTTGGACCGATGCGTGATCTCGAGATCTCCGAGGTCCTCAGCATCGAAGACTACCACGGCGCTTTCGGCCTCGAGCTCAGAGACGGAACCGTAGCGGTTGGTGACGACGAGAGCTCGGGGATGGAGCCGTAGCGGGCTCGAGCACCACGGCGACACGCGTGCGCTGCGACGGAGCGGTCAGACACGGAATCAGCACCTCCGCGGAGGCCTTTCCGTGCCAGAATCCCGCGCCGAGTTATGCGTGCGCTGAGACGCGGCTTGTCTTGCCGGCCGGCCGGCGGGAGTTATGCCGCTGGGGCAGACTTGGTCCCGCGCGCGCCTGAGGGGAACCATCAGCTCGACCCACGGCGGCCCGACGCGGCCTTGCCGTGCGCACGTCCACAGCACGGCGGACGGCAATGTCGGCGAGGCGCTTCGGAGGCTGAGGGCGGCTGGGAAGTGGTGCGTCGGGTCCGAGCCAGCGACGGAGGAGGAGGACCAGAGGGGCTAGAACACCGGAGACAGAGAGCTCGCCCATCTGCCGGGCATCACTCCCGCCGGTGGGATAGAGACGCGGTGGATGCAGCGGCGGCGCAGGGGCTCGTAGAGGGCCTGGTAGTTCGCGGCGGCGGCGTGATGCCGAAGGCGAGGGTCCGTGAGCGGCGCTTAGGTCACGCGGTGGCAGCGGGGCGCTGCCTTGGTGGGCGCGACCCGGCGGCGGCGGCGCTACCTTGGTAGGCGCGCCCCGGCGGCGGCGGCACACCGGAGCAGGCCGAGAGGATGGCCGCTGTGCTCGCCCTCGTGGGCGTGGGCAGCGACGGCGGTCGTGTGCGGCGGTTCCACAGTGGCGTGGTACAGCGGGCGGGTTAATTAGCAGGGAAGCGGGGTAATTAGCGGAGAGGCGGGGTCATTAGCGGATACGATAACACTTCATTCTTTTTAGTCGTAGAGATATAGGCGTAAATCAGAAAAAGGCGCAAACACAAGAGCTTATCGGAACAAGAAACGGAAAACCACGGAAAACGAGACACCATGGCTACCCACCCCAAGGTTCCGCCCAGGGACGAAAGGCACCACGCCTCCACCGCCTTTGAGGGATCCTAGCCGCCCGCCAATGTCGGTTTGATCCGGGCTCACGATCATCGCCCGGGGCTATAAAAGGAGGGGCACCCCCCATGGGGAGAGCCCCCCCATTCATTCATTCTCATTCGAAGTCCGATCATCGCCTAGAAACCCTAATCGGCTCCTTAGCTAGGGCCTAGATAGCTAGATTAGAACTAGAGGGAGGCAAGCTTGGCTTGGATTCCGGAGCCATCAAGAGCTTGAATTTGGTATAGTTCTTACCTCCTTTTCGCCTTTGTTCTCTTTTTATTGTATAGTTATATGATTGCTACAATTGAATTGATGAATACTTATTTACTTATATTCCTTGTTGTTTTGTCTATTGTATATACTTAGTATAGCTAGATTAACATTATACTTATCCATATTTTGAGGATCGATCCTAGCCGCCCGCCAATGCGGTTAGTATAGCTAGATTAACATTATACTTATCCATAGGTTCGATCCGATGGCTCACCTATAAGATCATCGCCCTATGTAATCCAAACTATAGGCAAAATTGGAGAAAGGGCACCCCCCTAGTATGTCCATGGGAATAAATATAATGCCCCCATTCATTCATTCTCATTCAAGTTGACATGTAGCTAGGAATAACCCAGAATATCTCTTGATGTTCTAAACCCTAATGATATAGCTAGGAGTCTCTATCTGTTTATGCCGAGATTATATACTTACCTTTATCAATTATCCTTAGCTTGAGGGCCTGGATAGCTTATTCATTAGAACTAGAGGGACTTTCCTTTGGAAAAAATATAAATGACAACCCGTAATACTTAAAATGCTACAATAGTATTTGATCTGGATTCCATTTCTATATTCTAGATGGTGGCATGATTTGATCAAGAGCTTGAATTTGGTATAGTTCTTACCTCCTCTCACCTTTTAGTTCTCTTTCATTTTATAGTTATATGATTGACCTAACAAACTTGAATTGATGAATACATATTTACTTATATTCATAGTTATCTTGTTCTTTGTCTATTGAGTGGTTTTGATATAACTTAAAATCCGAGAGTATAAATTCTAGATTAACATTAAACTTATCCATAGGTTACAAGTGATAGCACTCATCAAATTGATCATTGGGTGAATGGTAAATATGACCCCAACTCAATCAAGTTCTCCGAACACCAACAATATAAGCATGGTGCTTATATATTGTTTATCACCATGGTGCAAGCCAACCTGAATGCACTCATCTCCAACACTTTCTCGAGATTTGTAGCACTTTCAAGCTGAAAGATGTACCAAAGAATTGATGCTGCTGGTTCTACACCAACAAATACAACCATACAACTTGGGACAAGTGCTCCATAGCTTTTCTGTTAAGAGGGTAAGACAAGTGCCCTAAGGAGGAAGATTTAAGTTTCTAGCAACAACATGATGAGTCATACCCCTAAGGCATAGGAATGCTTTCAAAATTATATATCAAAATGTCCTCAAGGATGGAGAATTGGCTCTGCAAACTTTCTATCATGGGCTTACAAGATTGGAATGATTGATGCCGCCAGGTGCAATGTCACCCGCCACAAGCTACTGCTCTTATGAAGAAGAAGGCCTCCAATCAAGATTGGAATGATGAGACATGTTGTCACCCGCCCAAAGGAGATAGACATGCCGCCTCATGAAGAAGAAGCCGGAAGACAAGACGAGCCAAAGATAAGATGTCATACGCATCAATGATTCATGCATGACTTATGAAGTGTGTGGCAATATGGGACACTCAGGCAACAGCTGTCCTGAGACCCGTGAGGATGTGAACTTCATCATCAACAACAACAACAATTATCGTCCTCAAAATAAAGGATGGAACCAGCAAAGGCCCAACTACCAAGGTAACTTTCAAGGCACCAATTACAATAACTATGCTCAATTGCCTTTGAGAGAAGTGATCTCCGACCAAAATAAAATTATGGAGACTTTATCTAGGAAGGTAGCATCCAATGATAAAATGCTAGAAAACATATACATTAAAATGGATAGCTTTACCTCTACTGTTAAGAACCAGCTTAGCTTTAATAAAATGATAGAACAACAATTAGCTCAGCTGGCGGTCGCTGTTCCACCAACCAACGAAGGTAAGATTCCAGGGTAACCTCTAGAGCCCGAGACCGCAAATCTGATTGATGTGTATGCAGGTTACTACGTTGAAGCATCATCAGGATAGAAGGATGAGTCCATGCCACCTAAGAGAGGAGATCCAGGGAGACCTATGATCCCCATCTCCATTGGATAGCATGACTTCCCTGAAGTTGTCTGCGATCTAGGTGCTAGTGTCAACATCATGTCTAAGGTAATTTTTGACCAAGTCTTTCCATGGGCATCTTTGTTGTACACAGATATGTGTTTGCAGCTTGCAGACCAAACGATCAAGTACCCTAAAGGAATCTTAGATGACGTATGCATACAAATCGGGATATCATATGTCCCTGTAGACTTTGTAGTCCTGAATATCGGCAGAGACCCCAAGAGTCCAATCATTCTTGGCCGACCATTCCTGAGTACTGCAAAGGCTGTCATCTACACGGACAGTGCCAAGATTTGTTTCACTATCAAGGGCAATAAAGAGAAGTTCAGTTTCAAGAACAAGACCCTTGAGGCTCCTATAGATCCAAGAGGAGCCTACTTTCCGGTCAAACCAACAAACGAAGGAACCAAGAGGAATTCAATTGGGAAGAGAAAGAACAAGAACAGGAGACAAGTGAGAAAGCAAGTCCAAGTAGTCAAGGCTGTTAAGTACAAGCATGACCACCTCTTAACTTCATTCCTAGCCAAGAGAGAGGATCCAGGCATGCCAGCCCTTGATTGCACTATTGGACAGTGCTCATTCTATAATGCTTTCTGCGACACCGGATCAACTGTCAACATAATGTTCAAAAAGGTATATGACTTATTATTCGATACACCTCTATACCCTACCTATATGCAGCTGCAGCTGGCTGGACAACACAACAAGATTTCTAGAGGGAGCAGCAAGAGACATCATGGTCAAGATCCAGAATCACTACATCCCGACCGATTTCATGATACTGGACATGGGAGAAGAAGACGAGATGCCCATCATACTTGGAAGGCCATTCCTCAGCACCACCAACGCGATCATCTACAATGGATCAGGCCAAGTCCACTTCCAATTTCTAGGAGAGAAGGTAGTTGTTACTTTAAGGATTATAACTCTCCTAGATTAGCAGCTTTTACCCTATCCAAGAGGAGACGTCAGCGCTGGAGGAATCGCTCTCAAAAGAGCAATGTTGAGGAGGAGGAAATCAAGGAAGAATCTACAGCATTAAAACAACAACCTATAAAGGTATGGAAGAAAAAGGTAATCTCCTCAACAGAGTCGTTATCACCAGGAGGTCCAACATCAGGGTCCTGTTGACACTCGTTAGCGTCAACTTTTACTAGGGATTTTTACCCAAGGAGAATAGGAAAACACACTAGTCTATGGCTTTATCTGACAAATTCCACGAGTTTTGCATATTCTGTATTTTTCAGGGTGATTTTCAAAAAAAGCTGAAAAAAAGGGATTCTAGCGCAAAATAACCACGAAACTTATCCGCCATGGGAGATCACGCAGGAAGACTCAGGAAGACTCCAGAAGACACCGGAAGGAGCAGGGGGGCCAGCGGCCGCCAGGTGGGGCCGGTCGGTCCCCCACCCAGCCCGCCGGCGCCCCCCCCCTCTAGGGTTTGTTCCCCCTTCTGGAATGTTCCTCCACCGCCTCTCCTGATGCATCTCGGCCCTACGTTACGTCGGTTTGATCCTGCGGCGCACGCGCATCCCATCGGACTATAAATATGTGGGTAGACCCCCTGGAGAGAGCAAATTCATTATTCATCAAGGCCTCAAGCCATCAAGCATCAAGAGCCTTCAAGTTCATCAAGAGCCTTCTAGTTCATAGGATTAGCTAGCTAGATTAGAAGTAGAGGAGATCTAGTTCTTCATCGAGATCTAGAGCTCCCTGGCGTCTGTCTGGAGCACGAGAGTTCGGTAATTGTCGATACGGGACGTAGACGGCTACTCACCAGCACGGCTCCCGTCAGGACAAGAGCAAGAAGGGCGGATCCGAGTAGGTTACGGATCATCCTAGTTAGTCAAATAGAAAGTAACCTCTATAATAGGAGCAGAACACTTCCTACGAGTCTGACTAGGATTAGAAACCATAGCTCTGGATCTTTTCCTCTTATAAAAAAGAGCTAGAGCACCCTCTTTTGTAACGGACGAACAACACACAATCATACATCAATCCAACGCAAAAGGCCAAGGCCGACTGGAGTAGGACTTTTACTCAACGACGAGGGCCCGAATCAGGATAAACCGTGTGTCTCTTGCGTCGTACCGCCGAGTTCTAGTTATTCGCCGAGATCCGAATCAACTGCTACGGGAACCCCATGGCAGGCTATCGGTGGTCAAACACCGACAGCTGGCGCGCCAGGTAGGGGCTTTCGGCGAAATCAATGTCAAAGGCTCGACGGACCTACACACAATGATTTTCTCGGTGGGATCAACTTTCGTCTTCGGAAGCTGGATCTGTGAAGCAGACGATCAAGGATTTCTCCATTGTCGACTACTTCAAGAACCCAAGCCGAAGATACAAGAAATTTTTTCAAGACTCAAGCTGACACAACACAAGTCTACAAGACAAGCCGAGTTCTTTTCACTACGGCCTCAACAACTCGGCACAAATATATCAAAATACCACTCAGAAAGCAATGGAATCTTACGACCTCACCCGATGGAACATCTTCAAACAAGATAAGTACTCCACCTTTCTTCCTTTTCAATATGGTAAACCTTTGAAAGAAGAAGAACCCGGCTATCCATCCAATACGCACAAAGAGGTGTTCATGATGAGACAACCCCTGGTACCACCAGTCCAACCCGACTACAGATCTTCGGAAGAGTCAAAAGCTGATATCCCAGTAAATTCCGTCACAAGAGAAAGGGAGACTGACAGCCAAAGAGCAGCCAGGGAGAGAAGAAACAAGAAAAAAAGGAGGGAGAAGGAATCGAGTTCAAGAACGAAGAGAAGCATGGCACAAATATGAAGAAGAACTAGCTGAGTACAATCAAAAAAGAGCTGAAAAAGAAGCCGAGGAAAGACAAGCTGCAGCAAGGGCCACACTCGACCCCATCAATAAAATACAAGAGCTAATCAATAAAATTGATGCCATACAAAGGCCAAGTGAAGAGCAAGCCAGACTCAGAAGCTTACTCAGGGACACCGTGCAAAGAATACAAGATAACCGAGTACCTCCTCGTCACATCCCATCTGAGCAAACAAGCCAATGAAGTCGGAGGGTTTCTGCGTTTGAAAGATTATCAACTCCAAACCACAGCAGAAGAACTCAACCACATCACGACTGGATCGAAAGAACAGGAGAAAACAGAGGAAGACTACCAACACCACCCCGGAGCCCTCCCAGGGCTACCTCAAGATACGACAGTCAAGCAGACTCTGACTACAAGCCAGAAAAAGTACCTGACAGATTTTCTTGCTTCGCGGGAAGACTACTTACAATCAAGCTACCTCACAAATTCAAACCATCTAATCACTCAAAGTATGACGGCAAAACAGAACCAATGCAATGGCTCAGAATTTATTCTCAGTCAATTGAATTAGCAGGGGGGACGACGACATTAAAGCACTATTTTTTCCAATGGCTTTGGAAACACTACCACTTCAATGGTTCGACAAGTTACGCCCTGGATCTATCAAGACATGGGGCGACCTTCAGAAGGCTTTTTGCAAAAATTTCGCAGGAATACTCATACATCCAATAACACAAGCCGAGTTGAAAGGGTTAAAACAAAACCCAGGAGAAAGCCTCAGGGATTTCTACAGAAGATTTGGGGAACTAAGAGCCCAAGTACACGACATCACCGAGAGAGAAGTAATAGAAGCATTTTCATATGGATTGAAAGTGAGATGGATGTTTCATGACTTTTGCAAAGAAAACCCTTGGACAAATGACGAGTTCAAAAGAACGGTGGAAAAGATGATTACAGCAGAAGAGAAGACACGAGAAAGATTTCCAGACAACAGAAACAACTCAGACAAAAGGAACAACTCGGACAGAAGAAACAACCCGAACGAACAGAATAACCAAAGATGGAGCAATCAAAACAACTCGAGATACCAGGACAACTCGAGATACCAGGACAACTCAAGATATCAAGACAACTCAAGAAGATGGGACAATCAAGACAACAGACAAGACTACCATAATAAAAAGAGATATTCAGACAACATGGTGGCTTCCACCGAGAGAAAGAAATTCTACCCGACAAGAAGATTTGAAGATCTCGAAAACATGAAATGCATCTATCATCCAACAGGAATTCACCCTATGGGAGAATGTCGCATCTTCCAAGAAAGATATATGAAGAAAGACAAGCAAGAAAAAGAAGAAAACAGGGAAAAGAAAGAAGAAGACAACACAACTGATAATGGCTTCCAAAATCCAAAAGCAACAGTGTCAGTAATATTCTCAGGAGTACCTGGCTCTAGGAGCAAACAAGAAGACAAACTTGCTTGGCGAACAATCATGGCGCAGAGAACCAAAGAACTCCCCGGATATCTAAACTGGTCCCAATATCCAATACAATTTTCAAGAGAAGATCAATGGACAAGTGTTGGGAACGTAGGGCTATATCCATTAGTGCTCGGACCAACGATTGCCGCCATAACAGTAACCAAAGTACTCATCGATGGAGGAGCAGGACTCAACATCATATTCACAGACACTTTGAAGATGGGATCGGAATTTTCAAAAATGATCACACCTACAAGCATACCATTCTATGGGATAGTACCCGGGAGACCAGCTATGCCTCTCGGACAAATTACACTACCAGTAACATTCGGAACTCCCACAAATTACAGAACAGAGCTCATCAAGTTTGAAGTCGCGGACTTTGAATCATCATATCATGCAATATTGGGAAGACCAGCAATAGCAAAATTCTTGGCCATACCTCACTATCCATATCTACTACTCAAGATGCCAGGACCACACGGAGTACTTTCTCTTAGGGGAGATCTAAAATGAGTCTACGAATGCAATGTACAAGCAATACAGATATCCTCAAAAGTACAAGGAGAAATCAACTCGGCAGTAGCAGAAATAAGAACAGAAGAAATAGAAATCCCAGCCAAAAAGCAAAGTACCCTCACCACAGCTGAAGGGGAGAACACCAAAAAGATTGATCTAGGGACAGGCGATTCATCCAAGACTGCCACCATCAGTGCACACCTACCTATCAAATAGGAACTCGCGCTCACCAACTTCTTACGGGACAATAAGGACATATTCGCTTGGAAGCCAGCTGATATGCCAGAAGTCCCAAGGGAGTTGGCTGAGCACAAAATTGAAGTCAACAAAGGAGCAAAACCAATCAAGCAAAGGCTACAACGATTTTCACCAGACAAGAAGGAAGCAATAAAGAAAGAAATAGCCGACTACTAGCAGTAGGATTTATAAAAGAAATTTTACATCCAGATTGGTTGGCAAATCCTGTTCTAGTACACAAAAAGAATACGGATGAATGGCATATGTGTGTCGACTACACAGACCTCAACAAACATTGTCCAAAAGACCCTTTCGGATTACCAAGAATCGATCAAATAGTGGATTCAATAGCAGGATCAGCTTTGTTATCCTTTCTGGATTGCTACTCGGGATATCATCAGATTGCACTAAAAGAAGAAGACCAAAGCAAGACTTCTTTCATCACACCTTTCGACGCCTACTGTTAGAAAACAATGTCTTTTGGACTCAAAAATGCAGGGGCAACATACTAAAGAGCAATTCAGGCTTGCTTGGGCGATCAGATCGGAAAAAATGCAGAAGCATATGTGGATGATGTAGTCGTCAAGACAAAGAACCCGGACTCTCTGATTGAAGACTTACAGCAAACCTTCAATAATCTAAAAAAATGGAAGTGGAAAACTCAACCCCAACAAGTGTGTATTTGGCGTATCATCAGGACAACTACTCGGATTTTTGGTCAGCCAAAGAGGAATTAAAGCAAGCACAAAACAAATCAAAGCAATAATCGACATGGGGCCACCTGCAGATATCAAAGATCTACAGAAACTAACAGGTTGCATAGCAGCACTCAACAGATTCATTTCCAGACTTGGGGAAAAAGGCTTACCTTTCTTTAAACTATTAAAGAAGACAGACAAGTTTACCTGGAATGAAGGAGCATAAGAAGCCTTCGATAAGCTAAAAGCTTATATCAGTACATCCCCATATTAGTACCACCAAAGAAAGACGAAGACCTCATGCTATATATTACTGCAACTACTTCAGTAGTCAGTACAGCAATTGTGGTTGAAAGAGAAGAACAAGGACACATCTACAAAGTACAAAGGCCAGTATACTACATAAGCGAAGTACTCACGATATCAAAAGTGAGATATCCACACGTGCAGAAACTACTCTACGCAATACTTATAACCTCAAGAAAGCTCAGACATTATTTTGAGGATCATAAAGTAGTCGTCGTAACAGATTTTCCACTCGGAGACATCCTAAGGAACCGTGACTCAACTAGACGAATTTCAAAATGGGCAGTTGAACTCGGAGCACTCAAGATAGAATTTACATCGAGAAAAGCAATGAAATCTCAAGCATTATCTGACTTCATTGCAGAATAGACTGAAATACAACAACCCACTCCTGACGTCATCCTAGACCATTGGAAAATATACTTCGATGGCTCCCTAAAACTAGGAGGGGCAGGAGCAGGGGTACTGCTTATCGCACCTGACAGAAAACAACTCAGATATGTTCTACAAATCTTATGGCAAGCTACCAATAACGAAGCAGAGTATGAAGCACTCATCCACGGTCTACAAGTCGCGACATCACTTGGAATCAAAAGACTACTAGTCTACGGAGATTCAGCGGTAGTAGTCAACCAAGTCAATAAAGAATGGGATTGCACCAAGGAGAACATGGATGCTTATTGTGCAGAAATCAGAAAACTCGAGAAAAACTTTCAAGGACTAGAAATTCACCATATATTACGAGATTCAAATTTTGCAGCTGATGTGCTAGCCAAACTAGGCTCAGATAGGGCAAAAGTACCCGCTGTAATTTTTGTAAAAGAACTAAACAAACCATCCATCAAGTCAGAGAAAAAAGAAGATGAGAAAAAGAAGACAGAACAAGAGCAAATTCTAATGATCAGTACAGACAACTCAACATGGATGCAAGTATTCATAGACTACATCAAAGAAAAGAAGTTACCCGGCAACAAAACAGAAACAACTCAAGTCACCAGAAGGAGCAAAAATTATGTCTTAGTAGGAGACAACCTTTACAAGAGAGCAGCATCATCAGGCGTATTACTAAAATATATCTCAACAGCAAAAGGAAAAAAAATTATTATTAGAAATGCACTCCGGATGTTGCGGAAATCATGCATCCTCAAGGACACTAGTCGGAAAAGCATTCCGATCAGGATTCTATTGACCAACAGCATTGAAAGACGCCGAAGAACTAGTCAAACACTACAAAAACTGCTAAATGTTTGCAAGACAAGCACATGTTCCAGCTCACAATCTAATATGCATCCCACCAGCATGGCCATTCTCATGCTAGGGGACTCGACCAAGTCGGACCGCTCAAGAAATCCAAAGAGGGGTTCGAGTACATCTTTGTGGCCATCGATAAGTTTACTAAATGGATAGAATACAAGCCATTGGTAAAATACAGCTCGGCCAAAGCACAAGAGTTCATCCAGAAAATCATGCACGGATTCGGAATGCCAAACAGAATAATCACAGACCTAGGATTACCATTCACAGCTAATGAATTCAAAAGCTGGGCTCAAGACTGCGGATTTAGCATTGATTATGCATTAGTAGCTCATCCCCAAGCAAACGGTCAAGTAGAAAGAGTCAATGGTCTCATCTTGGCAGGATTAAAACCAAGACTATACGAAGATCTCAAAGATTACGGAGCAAAATAGATAGATGAACTACCAAAAGTAGTCTAGGGTTTAAGAACTTAAATAAGCAGAGCAACTAGCTACTCACCTTTCTTCTTAGTATACGGATCAGAAGCCGTACTACCAGCCGACTTGATCTGGACATCTCCCAAAATTGAGCAATACAACGAAGGGGAAGCAGAAGAGACCAGGAGACTAGAAATCGACAGCCTAGAAGAAGTCAGAGTCAATGCAACACTACAATCAGCAAGATATATGCAAGGATTAAGAAGATATTATGACAAAAGCGTTCAACCAAGAACCTTACAAGCCGACGATCTAGTCCTCCGGAAAATCCAAAAACCAGAAGGAAGGCACAAACTACTCAGCCCATGGGAAGGACCTTTTATAGTAACAAAAGTAACAGGACCAGGATCTTACGAACTAATGACTGAAGATGGAGCTCCAATAAAAAATTCATGGCACATCTCTCAGTTGCGACGATTTTTCGCCTAGAAATCAAAAGACATGTACTATTCTTCCAATAAAGATTCATTGATCAATAAAGATTACAGAGTCCTAGCTTCTTTTCAGAACAAGATGAGAGCCAGCAAAGAGCTCAACCTATCCCGACTTCTAAAGAAACAGAACTCGGATGAGGGCTTACGGTCCAAAATCACAAAGCATTGAAATGCAAAATGGCTACAACCTAGCTAGCCCAACTATTCCGGGTTGTTTTCAACAACACCGATGAGAGTACGGCTAAAAGAGCCAACACTCGCCCTATCCTAGCTTCTTTTCAGAACTAGATGAGAGCCAAGAGAGAGCTTGACCTATCTCGACTTCTAGAGTAAAGAACTCGGATGAGGGCTTATAGTCCGAAATCACAAAGCATTGAAATGCAAAATGGCTACAACCTAGCCTGAGCCCAACTATTCCGGGTTGTTTTCACAACACCGATGAGAGTACGGCTAAGAAGAGCCAACACTCGCCCTATCCTAGCTTCTTTTCAGAACTAGATGAGAGCCAAGAGAGAGCTCGACCTATCCCGACTTCTAGAGCAAAGAACTCGGATGAGGGCCTATGGTCTGAACTAATTGTTGAAGTGCAAAACGGCTACAACCTAGCCTGAGCCCAACTATTCCGGTTGTTTTCACAACACCGATGAGAGTATGGCTAAGAAGAGCCAACACTCGCCCTATCCTAGCTTCTTTTCAGAACTAGATGAGAGCCAAGAGAGAGCTCGACCTGTCCCGACTTCTAAAGTAAAGAACTTGGATGAGGGCCTACGGTCCGAACTAATTGTTGAAATACAAGACGACTGCAATCCAGCTTGAGCATTAGCTTTTCCAAGATGAATTCATAGATAGCAAAACAAACAAACATCTCAAGAACGAAAAACGAGATAGTGGACTTTTGGTATTTCTTATGCACAACTAAAATATGAAGGATTCCGCAAGTGCACAGAAAACCATTGTAGCATTTTACCAGGAGTATTCCAGGTATCGTTATTTATATTTTACCACTGGGAAACAATGGATAAAGACATTGATAGTTCACCATCATGTATCTACTAACTTAATACACCAACTAGACTAGAGTAGGGGTAAAGGGTAAATGATAGGAGTTATGCATAATGACACACACGGGAGAATTCTATGATAAAAGAGTAAATAGCTAAAGTGAGAGGACAACGGGAGAGTTCAAGGTTCCTAAATACTTCTCTATTACTTGGGTTCTATAACAACTGATTTATGGAAGGTAAAGCAATAACACAATAACACTTTGGGACATCGAACACTAGTCACGAGAAAGGGGTGAGAAAGGGACTAGGAAGCTCGACTACGGTCCTACAAACACCAACCCTAACATGGTGGAATACGCCGGCCGTCGTGGGGCTGTCACCACCGAGGCTACCACAACTATATGTTGGACTGGGTGCAATCTCGGGTAACCTATAGCCTAGACTCCATGTCTACACTAACGATTACTACTCTAATCACATATAATAACTAGAGCACCTAATACAAAGGGAGATCCTATGCTAAAGTATAACAACTATACTAGCCAATTAAATATAATGCATAAAAGTAAATAGAGAAGATAAACTATATTAAAGCATAAGTCTTACAAAGAATAAATACAAAGACATACCAAAACTCGATGACTCCTCCGAAGACTCCTCCGAAACCTAGGGCGTAGCACCGCTCTCCCTAACTCTCAATTAGAACTAATCTACTACATTGGAAAGTCTAGCCCTAATTCTCTAGAGATGAGAGGTCATCCATTCGAGGGACGCCTCTACATCTCCATAATAATGTGGTGCCCTTAGGGAGGGGGGTCTACCTTATAGTCTAGAAAAGCCTCCACCTCTTCCGGGACAAAGCGATGTGGGACTAATTCGACTTCGACAACGGTGGAGATACAAACCCTAAGGCGGTAGGAGGCCCTCCGTCAAAGCGGGCCCCGAATGGGCTCGAATGGGGCACCGGCCGGCCCCGGGTGGGGGCGGGCGGCCCCACCCTATAGCAGGTGGGCCCCACCTTCGGTACGTCATCTTCTGGTGCCTTCTAGAGCCTTCTAGTGTTGGTTTCGGTGTAGAATTGATATCTTTTGACTCCGAACTCCAAATATAGCAAATGATATGTTCGTTTCGATCGTCTCGATGAGCCCGTCGCAATGGTGCTGTCCAATTCCCAATTTAAGATACTTTTATTTGATGGAAAATTGTATACTCCTGCAACACAAGTGAGAACACCAAAACTCGTGGAACTTGTTAGAATCAAAACCTACAACTATACTTTATGGTTGATATCATGTTATATTGAGCAATAGTTGATGGTATAAAATAGGCATTAAGGACCATCAACAAGTTCCCCCGAGCTTACCCTTTGCTAGTCCCTTAGCAAAGCCTAACTACTAAACTTGGATCAGGAGTTGCTATAATGCTTTTACTCCTCAAAAGTACACATGCTTTCAAACTGAAATTCTCCTTTAAATTAGACAAAACTGCTCTAACTTTCAAACTTACCCATATTACCATTAACTATGGAGTTTTTCAACTTTTGCGTGGGTCTTGAGTAATTGAAAGATAGAACAATCAAGTCAAGCACTATATCTCAAATTCTTCACTAAACCAATATTCTAGATTTTTTGCATGTTTTCAAAATAAAACTCAGAGCTTAATTATATGACACCCTCAAGTCTCTTAATATGTGGTATTTATGTATCTCACTTGAGGCATTTATGTTGTTATGCCCTCCTACAACTAATGATTATAGTGGAGCTTGTAGGAGTGGCATTAAATAAGGATGAGCATACTTGCAATTCATATATTGTAAAGTCAAACAATGGATCCAAAGAGAATCAAGTCATACAATCAAACCAAGGTGTGCATGTGTATGAAATATGGTAGATAGGTGATTATATGGTGGCTAATCCTAATTCTACTTATGCTCTTAGAAAATAAATCTCTCTTTCTTAGATTTAGAACTTTCACAGGAAAACATGGGCTATCTCTAATCTCTTTTTTTTCTTCTCTCTTTTTTTTTTCTATATATTGTTTTTAGGGAGGCGAGCATCTAAGTACCCATTGTTTTAATTGCCCGGACACTTGTCCATTTTTTAACTCCCTCTTCTTCTTTTTTTCAATACTTTTTCTTTTTTATAGCCACATGCATCCTTTGAATACAAAAAATTAGAGAGATAATAATAAGAACTTAGAGCATTAAACAGGGGGTTGTCCTATAGGGTATATATTTTTTGGTGTTTACTCCCAGTGTAAGAGAAAAACAATTTTAAGATGGATCTGGATGAAAGTGAAAAATGATTGCGCTTACTCCTAAGGTAGGAGCAATACATATGTTGGTGGAGTGTGTGCGTGTGATCTTGATTTTAAAAGCATGACAAGACTCTCATAAGATATACAACAAAGATTGACTAAACTCAATGCAAAGCAAGCAGCATGATTGAACAAAAGTTTTCCTAGTCTAAATGTGTATCATGTATGGCTTTGATAGGAATTCAAACTTTGTCATACAAGAACTCATCATGTAAGATTTTTGAATTTTAAAAGATAAATCTCTAGAACTTAGTATTGTTAGGAATAAGATAAATAGTAACTCAGATTTTCTCATATCATATCCATCAATCACCTAGACTTAGCTCAAGCATATGCCTCCACAAGTTTCAGGTTTAGAATAAATTCTTATATCAAAATAGTCATATCCAAAACTCAGGAGAATTTAAGGTTGAAAACTAGTCACTTAAAAGGAATTACGACAGAGCAACTATTCATCATCTCCAAGACAAAATTTTATGGTTCTTTAGTTTTTATTTGACTCTTAATAAACACACTTTATGATCACACCCTAATAATTAAATTATCTTTATTTGATTTTAATCATTATTTATCTTTTTATTTCTTTTAGACTAATGGACTCATAAGAGACTCTACAGACATGGACCTTCATGTGCCCATATATTTTTGGTATTTTATGACTATAAGATAGACTCGATAATCGCATAGGTATACTTACCTGATAACTAGAGGATGCTCTCCCCCAAGCTAGATGTTGTCGTAGTTGAGCATTAAAGCCGAGTGGTCCTCATAGAGGAGCTCATACTTATAAGAGCAAGTGTTGCTAGGAATACTTCAATCTCATCACCCAAGAAGTTACTTTCTTCACACACAGAGGTCAGGTATGTGTGTCGGAGAGATGTGCTTCGAGTGATGCGGATGAAGATTCCTAGGTGAGTCGGCTCTTAGAGTCATCCTGCAGAAAAAGCTCTCACAAAACACCAAAACTCGTGGAATGGTATTAGGATAAATAGTTAGTGATCAACCATTTTAGAGGGTTGGGTGTTGTGGAGGTTTCAAAGTAGTTTTATGATAACAGTATTGCAGCAGGATGCTTAATTAATATTTTTAGATTTTATGGGTTTATATGCATAAAGTGCAACTGCATGATATATATATTTTTATTTTGTAGGCCACCACAATGAGAACCTTACAGCTTTTTACACTACAAGAATTTCACATGGGGCTTAAAGTTTTTTAAGATGTATGAATGCAACCTAATGCATACCTATTTATTTTTATTATTTCCTATATACAATACTAATGCAGAAAAGTAAACATGCTTAAGAGAAAATAAAACATGCAATGTTCAAAGTAAATATGAATAACTACCGATGTTACCTCACGGCGAGGGTTCGATGTTTTGAGTCCTCCGAATTGGACTCCTTCTTGTAGTAGTTCATTGATCAAGTACTTCGGTTTGCTTCTAAGGATGAGGATTGAGGTGGTGTCTCCACTAGTGGCATTTCCAATGGTGGTGCCACCTTCTTCCTTTCTTTTTTTTAGCATCTCAAAGCCAATCTTTACTACTGGAGCATGATAACACCATGTGGTAGAAGGTAGATGAATTTCAATGGTCTTTTCCTTTCTTGCATTTTGAGTTGATCATTAGCATCTTGTCTCTTATGTTGTACTTCTTTCTCACTCCTTTAAACTTTTGCTTCTCTCATTATTTCTTCTCTGCAAGGAATTAGTAGACAACTCATACCCGAAGGAATATACTATCTATTTAAAGTGTGGATAGTGTTTGCCAAGTAGTTAAAGATTAATCTATAGCTCATGTTTTAAATGATTCACCATTACTTCAAATTTTCCAACAAGGTTAAGGTGAAGATATAATTTTGAAGAATACCTCTAATCTTGATTTGATTCTATGAAATCTCCTAATATGATTTAAATATTTTTATACAGGAGAGGATAGTCTATATATAAGCCACATTCTTATACAAATATGCTTTGATGTTATAATATTTAAATAATATTCTAAAGCATACTCATAATAGACTAAGGAAGTTCAAAAGACTAAAGATATTTATTCGAATAGAACCAAGAATATGTAGGTGAACCAAATTATTTTAAGTTTTAGCAAATTAAGCATGACATAAGGTATGGATTAACAACGTGGTATAAGATATTGAATATAGTTTAAAGTTGCATGAGGCTTAGGTAAACATACCTTATGTCTTGCAAGATGATTGGTCCACTATCATAGTAAAGTGTAGAAGGCGTTGAAGTGTTCTTTCATCTATTTCTTTCCATCTTAGTCCTTTCTATACACTTGGTCTCCTTTCTTCGTTTTTAAACCATGATCGACATTTATTCTTTTTTTCTTCCCTGCATAAATATTAGTGGACACATACCCGAAGGATTGCAACAAGTTTGGCATATGGGTTATGATCCATATAATTTATGCGAATTTTATCTATGCTAATGAAAGGATGGACTTTTAGGATTACTTTAGCATAGATTTCTTCTAACAAATGTTGTTGGTGGCTGCACTTTTATACGGTTCAAGGCAAAGGTAACTTGCAACAAAAAGATTAAGTGAATAAACTTTGATACTTACTACTCTTCCATGGAGAATGAGTCTGTGTCTTCCTTTTGTGCAAATTTATTGGACTTCATCACATGCCTTGATTCATCTCTGATGTGAGTTCATCTCTTGACTTACCCGAATTGAATTTAGGAGTTTCCCCGCATGGGTTAGTCCAACAAAATATCCAAAGTGTCTACTAAAACATACTTTTCGTTCAAAAATCAACCTAGACACCATGTCTAATTTGATTTAGAAAGATATTTTAACCTAAGCACCACGCTTAATTTAAAAGTCTTTGGAATTAAGATCACCACTCCTAAACTAAGAACCATGCTTCATTTAAAAGATGTATGAAGATACTCCAAACCTAAGCATACTATAGCAAACAAGGTAGCATGAGAGCATATAGAGATTTACTCAAATAGAGATGAAAGCATGATCATGTATGGTGAGAGTATTTTTTTTTTTTTTTTAAGTAGAGATGCAAGTGACATACATATGTGCAAGAAACTAAACATGCTATGGATTTGATATGAGATGGAGTAAATGCATAGATTATTCAAGTAAACATGCAATAGAATGCAACAGGATAACTACTCATTAAATTTAAAGTCTATGAGCAAGACTTTCTCACCTTTCTTGATCATACTTACCATAAATCACAATGGTATTTGTGATTAGCGCAGCGTCTTTATTCATCACATGTGATGAACCTTGAATTCATGTGATGATGATTTTTCTTTTCCAATCTACACATGGTTAGAATAATATATGTAAATGTTTATACATACCGTGAGATGGCGGGGTTTCATTGTTGATGGATCATGAATGTTTGGGCACCCCGAGTTCTTCAATATCTCCCTTTATCTTGTTCTTGTAGAATTTTGCCGAGAAAGATTGAAACAATTGATATCCCGCTTATTCCACAACTCAACAAAAACAGGGTAATCCTACTAAAGCTAGTGGCGAACTAGATTAGCGTACATCAAGATCAATATCAAAATCTTTACACCAATTGTCTCCCGGCAACGGCGCCAAAAATGCTTGTTGGTATTTCTTATGCACAACTAAAATATGAAGGATTTCGCAAGCGCCGCGTAAAAAACCATTGTAGCATTTTACCGGAGTATTCCGTATCGTTATTTATATTTTACCACTGGGAAACAATGGATAAAGACATTGATAGTTCACCATCATGTATCTACTAACTTAGTACACCAACTAGACTAGAGTAGGGGTAAAGGGTAAATGATAGGAGTTATGCATAATGACACACACGGGAGAATTCTATGATAAAAGGAGTAAATAGCTAAAGTGAGAGGACAACGGGAGAGTTCAAGGTTCCTAAATACTTCTCTATTACTTGGGTTCTATAACAACCGATTTATGGAAGGTAAAGCAATAACACAATAACACTTCGGGACATCGAACACTAGTCACGTAAAAGGGGTGAGAAAGGGACTAGGAAGCTCGACTACGGTCCTACAAACACCAACCCTAACATGGTGGAATACGTTGGCCGTCGTGGCTGCCACCACCACGAGGCTACCACAACTATATGTTGGACTGGATGCAATCTTAGGTAACCTATAGCCTAGACTCCATGTCTACACTAACGATTACTACTCTAATCACATATAATAACTCGAGCACCTAATACAAAGCGGAGATCCTATGCTAAAGTATAACAACTATACAAGCCAATTAAATGTAATGCATAAAAAGTAAATAGAGAAGATAAACTATATTAAAGCATAAGTCTTACAAAGAATAAATACAAAGACATACCAAAACTCCGATGACTCCTCCGAAGACTCCTCCGGAACCCGGACGTAGCACCGCTCTCCCTAACTCTCAACTAGAACTAATCTACTACATTGGAAAGTCTAGCCCTAATTCTCTAGAGATGAGAGGTCATCCATTCAAGGGACGCCTCTACATCTCCATAATAATGTGGTGCCCTTAGGGAGGGGGTCTACCTCTTTATTTATAGTCTAGAAAAGCCTCCACCTCTTCCGGGACGGGTGATGTGGGACTAATTCAACCGCAACGGTGGAGATACAAACCCTAAAGGCGGTAGGAGGCCCCTCCGTCAAAGCGGGCCCCGAATGGGCTCTCGTGGAGCACCGGCCAGCCCCGGGGAGGGCCGGGCGGCCCCACCCCCTAGCAGTGGGGCCCCACCTTCGGTACGTCATCTTCCGGTGCCTTCTAGAGTCTTCTAGTGTTGGTTTCGGTGTAGAATTGATATCTTTTGACTCAGAACTCCAAATATAGCAAATGATATGTTCGTTTCGATCGTCTCGACGAGCCCGTCATAATAGTGCTGTCCAATTCCCTATTTAAGATAC